>SZWC01006740.1:25886-54791 GCA_023375785.1 Penium margaritaceum | reverse complement strand
GTTTATGCACAAAGTTTATGTACAAAGTTTGTGCACAAAGTTTATGGAAAAGGTTAATGCACAAAGTTTATGCACAAAGTTTATGCACAAAGTTTATGCACACATTTTGTGCACAAATTGTATGCACAAAGTTGATGCACAAAGTATATGCACAAAGTTTATGCACAAAGTTTATGCACAATGTTTATGCACAACGTTTATGCACAAAGTTTATGCACAAAGTTTGTGCACAAAGTTTATGGAAACTGTTTATGCACAACATTTATGCATAAAGTTCATGCACAAAGTTTATGCACAATGTTTATGCACAACGTTTATGCACAAAGTTTATGCACAAAGTTTGTGCACAAAGTTTATGGAAACTGTTTATGCACAACATTTATGCATAAAGTTCATGCACAAAGTTTATGCACAACTTTTATGCACAAAGTTTATGCACAACGTTTATGCACAACGTTTATGCACAACGTTTATGCACAAAGTTTATGAACAACGTTTCTGCACAACGTTTATGCAAAACGTTTCTGCACAAAGTTAATGCATAAAGTTTATGCACAAAGCTTATGCACAACGTTTATGCACAAAGTTTATGAACAACGTTTCTGCACAACGTTTATGCAAAACGTTTCTGCACAAAGTTAATGCATAAAGTTTATGCACAAAGCTTATGCACAAAGTTTTTGCACAAAGTGTATGCACAAATTTTATGCACAAAGTTTATGCTCAATGTTTATGCACAACTTCTATGCACAAAGTGTATGCACAAAGTTTATGCACAAAGTTTATGCACAGAGTTTATGCACAAAGGTTTTGCACAACATTTATGCACAAAGTGTAAGCACAAAGTTTATGCACAAAGTTTATGCACAAAGCTTATGCACAAAGTTTATGCACAGAGTTTATGCACAAAGGTTTTGCACAACATTTATGCACAAAGTGTAAGCACAAAGTTTATGCACAAAGTTTATGCACAAAGCTTATGCACAACGTTTATGCACAAATTTTATGAACAAATTTTATGCACAAATTTTTTGCACAAATTTTATGCACAACGTTTATGCACAAACTTTAAGCACAAAGTTTGTGCACAAATTTTATGCACAAGGTTTATGCACAAAGTTGATGCACAAAGTTTATGCACAAATGTTATGCAAAACGTATATGCACAATGTTTATGCACAACATTAATGCACAAAGTTTATGCACAAAGTGTATGCACAAAGTTTATGCACAAAGTCTATGCACAAAGTTTATGCACAACATTTATGCAGAAAGTTTATGCACAAAGTTTATGCACAACGTTTATGCACAAAGTTCATGCACAATTGTTATGCACAAATTTTATGCACAAAGTTTATGCACAACGTTTATGCAAAAAGTTTATGCACAACGTTTATGCACAATGTTTATGCACAACGTCTATGCACAACGTTTATGCACACAGTTTATGCACAAAGTTTGTGCACAAAGTTTATGGAAAAGGTTTATGATCAAAGTTCATGCACAAAGTTTATGCACAAAGTTCATGCACAAAGTTTGTGCACAAAGTTTATGCACAACGTTTATGCACAACATTTATGCACAAAGATTATGAACAACATTAATGCACAAAGTTTATTCAAAATGTTTATGCACAAAGTTTATGCATAACGTTTATGCACAAAGTTTATGCACAAAGTTTATGCACAAAGTGTATGCACAATGTTTATGCACAAAGTGTATGCACAAAGTTTATGCATAAAGTTTCTGCACAACGTTCATGCACAAAATGTATGCACAAAATTTATGCACAAAGTTTATGCACACAGTTTATGCACAAAGTTTATGCATAAAGTTTCTGCACAACGTTCATGCACAAAATGTATGCACAAAATTTATGCACAAAGTTTATGCACACAGTTTATGCACAAAGTTTATGCACAACATTTATGCACAAAGTTTATGCACAAAGTTTATGCACAACTTTTCTGTACAAAGTGTATGCACAACGTTTATGCACAAAGTTTATGCACAGAGTTTATGTTCAAAGTTTTTGCACAACATTTATGCACAAAGTTTATGCACAACTTTTCTGTACAAAGTGTATGCACAACGTTTATGCACAAAGTTTATGCACAGAGTTTATGTTCAAAGTTTTTGCACAACATTTATGCACAAAGTGTATGCACAAAGTTTATGCACAAAGTTTATGCACAACGTTTTTGCACAAAGCTTATGCACAACGTTTATGCACAAGGTTTATGCACAAAGTTTATGCACAAAGTTTATGCACAAAGGTTTTGCACAAATTTTATGCACAACGTTTATGCACAAAGTTTAAGCACAAAGTTTGTGCACAAAATGTATGCACAAAGTTTATGCACAAAATTATGCACAAATTTTATGTACAAAGTTAATGCACAAAGTTTATGCACAAAGTTATGGACAACGTTTATGCACAAAGTTCATGCACAAAGTTTATACACAAAGTTTATGCAGAACGTTTATGCACAAAGTTCATTCACAACGTTTATGTCAAAGTGTATGCACAAAGTTTATGCACAAAGTGTATGCACAAAGTTTATGCACAATGTTTATGCACATAGTTTATGCAGAAGGTTTATGCACATAGTTTATGCACAAAGTTTATGCACAAAGTTTATGCGCAACGTTATGCAGAAAGTTTATGCACAAAGTTTATGCACAACGTTTATGCACAAAGTGTATGCACAAAGTTTATGCACAACGTTTATGCACAAAGGTTATGCAAAACGTTTATGCACAAAGTTTATGCACAAAGTTTATGCACAAAGTGTATGCCCAACGTTTATGCACAAAGTGTATGCACAAAGTTTATGCACAACGTTTATGCACAAAGGTTATGCAAAACGTTTATGCACAAAGTTTATGCACAAAGTTTATGCGCAACGTTCTGCAGAAAGTTTATGCACAAAGTTTATGCACAACGTTTATGCACAAAGGTTATGCAAAACGTTTATGCACAAAGTTTATGCACAAAGTTTATGCGCAACGTTCTGCAGAAAGTTTATGCACAAAGTTTATGCACAACGTTTATGCACAAAGGTTATGCAAAACGTTTATGCACAAAGTTTATGCACAAAGTTTATGCGCAACGTTCTGCAGAAAGTTTATGCACAAAGTTTATGCACAACGTTTATGCACAAAGGTTATGCAAAACGTTTATGCACAAAGTTTATGCACAAAGTTTATGCGCAACGTTCTGCAGAAAGTTTATGCACAAAGTTTATGCACAACGTTTATGCACAAAGTGTATGCACAAAGTTTATGCACAACGTTTATGCACAAAGGTTATGCAAAACGTTTATGCACAAAGTTTATGCACAAAGTTTATGCACAAAGTGTATGCCCAACGTTTATGCACAAAGTGTATGCACAAATATTATGCACAAAGTTTATGCACAACGTTTGTGCACAAACTTTATGCACAACATTTATACACAAAGTTTATGCACAAAGTTTATGTACAAGGTTTATGCACAAAGTTTATGCACAAAGTGTATGCACAAAGTTTATGCACAACGTTTATGCACAAAGTGAATGCACAAAATTTAAGCAAAACGTTTATGCACAAAGTTTATGCACAGAGTTTATGCACGAAGTTTTTGCACAACATTTATGCACAAAGTGTATGTACAAAGTTTTTGCACAAAGTTTATGCACAAAGTTTATGCACAAAGCTTATGCACAACGTTTATGCACAAGGTTTATGCACAAGGTTTATGCACAAAGTTTATGCACAAATTTTATGCACAATATTTATGCACAAAGTTTATGCACAAAGTTTATGCACAAAGTTCATGTACAAAGTTTATGCACAAAGTTTATGCACAATGTTTATGTACAAAGTTTATGCACTAAGTTTATGCACAAAGTTTATCTACAAAGTTTATGCACAACGTTTATGCACAAAGTGTATGCACAAAGTTTATGCACAAAGTGTATGCATAACATTTATGCACAAAATGTATGCACATAGTTTATGCACAATGTTTTTGCACAAAGTTTATGCACAACATTTGTGCACATAGTTTATGCGCAAAGTTTATGTGCAAAGTTTATGCACAAGGTTTATGCACAACGTTTATGCGCAAAGTTTATGCACAAAGTTTATGCACAACATTTATGCACAAATTGTATGCACAATGTTTATGCACAATGTTTATGCACAACGTTTATGCACAAAGGTTATGCACAAAGTTGATGAACAATTGTTATGTACAAAGTTTGTGCACAAAGTTTATGCAGAAAGTTTATGCACAATTGATATGCAGAAAGTTTATGCTGAACGTTTACGGACAACGTTTATGCACAAGGTTTATGCACAACATTTATGCACAAATTGTATGCACAAGGTTTAAGCACAACGTTTATGCACAAAGTGTATGCACCAAGTTATGCACAACGTTTATGCACAAAGTTTATGCACAAAGGTTTTGCATAAAGTTTATGCACAAGGATTATGCACAAAGTTTATGCACAAAGTTTATTCACCAAGCTTCTACACAAACTTGATGCACAAAGTTTATGCACAAAGTTCATGCACAAAATTTATGCACATCATTTATGCACAAAGTTTTTTCACAACGTTTTTGCACAAATTTTATGCACATAGTTTATGCACAAAGTATATGCACAACGTTTATGCACAAAATGTTTGCACAAAGTTTATGCACAACATTTATGCACAAAGTTTATGCACAACGTTTATGCACAAAGTTTATGCACAAAGTGTATTCACAACGTTCATGCACAAAGTTTTTGCACAAAGCTTATGCACAAAGTGTATGCACAAAGTTTATGCACAACGTTTATGCACAAAGTGTATGCACAAAGTTTATGGACAACGTTTATGCAGGATGTTTATGTACAAAGTTTTTGCAGAAAGTTTTTACTCAACGTTTATGCACAAAGTTTATGCACAAAGTTTATGCACAAGGATTATTCACATAGTTTATGCACAAAGTCTATGCACAAAGTTTATGCACAAAGTTTATGCACAAAGTTTATGCCAAACGTTTATGCACAAACAGTATGCACATCATTTATGCACAAAGCCTTTGCACAAAGTTTATGCACAAATTTATGCACAAAGTATATGCACAAAGTTTATGCACAAAGGTTTTGCACAACGTTTATGCTCAACATTTAAACAAAAAGTTTATGCACAAAGTTTATGCACAAAATGTATGCACAAAGGTTATGCACAAAGTTTATGCACAAAGTTTATGCATAAAGTTTATGCACAACGTTTGTGCAGAAAGTTTATTCACGAATGTTATGCATAAAGTTTATGCACGAAGTTTATGCACAACGTTTATGCACAAAGTTTATGCACATAATTTGTGCACAAAGTTTATGAAAAAGATTTATGTACAAAGTTTATGCACGTAGTTTATGCAAAACGTTTATGCATAAATTTTATGCACAACGTTTATGCACAATATGTATGCACAAAGTTTATGCACAAAGTTTATGCACAACGTTTATGCACAAAGTTTTTACACAAATGTTATGCAGCACGTTTATGCACAAAGTTTATGCACAAAGTTTATGCACAAATTTTATGCACAAGGTTTATGCACAAATTTTATCAACAAAGTTTATGCACAAAGTTTATGCACAAAATTTATGCACAACGTTTATGCACCAAGTTCATGCACAAAGTTTATGCACAAAGTTGATGCACAACGTTTATGCACAAAGTTTATGCACAAAGGTTATGTACAAAGTTTATGCACTAAGTTTATGCACAAAGCTTATGCACAAAGTTTATGCACAAATTTTATGCACAAAGATTATGCACAAGGTTTATTCACCACGTTTATGCACAAAGTTTATGAACAACGTTTATGCACAAAGTTTATGCAAAACATTTATGCACAAAGTTTATGCATAAAGTTTATGCACAAAGTTTATGCACAAAGTTTATGCACAAAGTGTATGCACAACGTTTCTGCAGAAAGTGTATGCAAAACTTTTATGCACAAAGTTTATGCACAACGTTTATGCACAAACTTTATGCACAACATTTACGCACAAAGTTTATGCACAAAGTTTATGCACAAAATTTATGCACAACGTTTACGCAAAAGTTTATGCACAAAGTTTATGCACAACGTTTATGCACAAAGTGTATAACCAAAGTTTTTGCACAACATTTATGCACAAAGTGTATGCACAAAGTTTATGCACAACGTTTATGCACAAAGTTTATGCACAAAGCTTATGCACAACGTTTATGCACAAGGTTCATGCACAACGTTTATGCACAAGGCTTATGCACAAATTTTATGCACAACGTTTATGCACAAAGTTTATGCACAAAGTTTATGCACTAAGTTTATGTACAAAGTTTATGCACAATGTTTACGCACAATGTTTATGCACAAAGTTTATGCACAAAGTTTATGCTCAAAGGATGTCTACAAAGTTTATGCACAACGTTTATGCACATAGTGTATGCACAAAGTTTATGCACAAAGTGTATGCACAAATTGTATGCACAATGTTTATGCACATAGCTTATGCACAACGTTTTTGCACAAAGTTTATGCACAACGTTTATGCACAAAGTTTATGCACAAAGTTTATGCACAAGGTTTATGCACAACGTTTATGCGCAAAGTTTATCCAGAAAATGTTTATGCATAACGTTCATGCACAAATTGTATGCACAATGAATATGCACAGCGTTTATGCACAAAGTTTATGCACAAACTTTATGCACAAAGTTTATGAACAACGTTTATGCACAAAGTTTATGCACAAAGTTTATGGAGAAAGTTCATGCACAAATTGTATGCACAAAGGTTATGCAGAACGTTTACGGACAAAGTTTATGCACAAGGTTTATGCACAACGTTTATGGACAAATTGTATGCACAAGGTTTAAGCACAATGTTTATGCACAAAGTGTATGCACAAAGTTTATGCACAAAGTTTACGCACAATGTTTATGCACAAAGTTTATGCGCAAAGTTCATGCGCAAAGTTTATGCACAAAGTTTATGCACAAGGATTATGCACAAAGTTTATGCAAAAGGTTAATGCACAAAGCTTATGCACAAAGTTTATGCACAAAGTTTATGGACAAAGCTTATGCACGACGTTTATGCACAACGTTTTTGCACAATGGTTATGCACAACGTTTATGCACGAAGTGTATGCACAAAGTTTATGCACATCGTTTATGCACAAAGTGTATGCACAACGTTTATGCACAGAGTTTATGCACAAAGTTTATGGACAAAGCTTATGCACGACGTTTATGCACAACGTTTTTGCACAATGGTTATGCACAACGTTTATGCACGAAGTGTATGCACAAAGTTTATGCACATCGTTTATGCACAAAGTGTATGCACAACGTTTATGCACAGAGTTTATGCACAAAGTTTATGGACAAAGCTTATGCACGACGTTTATGCACAACGTTTTTGCACAATGGTTATGCACAACGTTTATGCACGAAGTGTATGCACAAAGTTTATGCACAAAGTTCATGCGCAAAGTTTATGCACAAAGGTTATGCACAAAGTTTATGCAAAACGTTTATGCACAAACATTATGCACATTGTTTATGCACAAAGCTCTTGCACAAAGTTTATGTAAAAAGTTTATGCACAAATTTTATGCACAACGTTTATGCGCAATGTTTTGCACAGATTTTATGCACAACGTTTATACACAAAGTTTATGCACAAAGGTAATGCACAAAGTGTATGCACAACGTTTATGCACAAAGTTTGTGCACAATGTTTGTGCACAACGTTTTTGGAAAAGGTTTATGCACAAAGTGTATGCACAAAGTTTATGCACAACGTTTATGCACAAATTTTATGCACAAAGTTTATGCAAAACATTTATGCACAACGTTTATGCACAAAGTTTATGCACAACGTTTATGCACAAATTGTATGCACAAAGTTTATGCACAACGTTTATGCACAAAGTTTTTGCACAAATGTTATACACAACGTTTATGCACAAAGTGTATGCACAAATTTTAAGCACAAGGTTTATGCAAAAAATTTATGAACAAAGTTTTTGCACAAAGTTTATGCACAAAATGTATGCACAACGTTTTTGCACAAAGTTTATGCACAAATTTTATGCACAACATTTATGCACAAAGTTTATGCACAAAGTTTATGCACTAAGTTTATGCACTAAGTTTATGCACAAAGTTTATGCACAAAGTTTATGCACAAATTGTATGAACAAAGTTTATGCACAATGTTTGTGCACAACGGTTATGTACAAAGTTTATGAACAACGTTTATGCACAAAGTTTATGCAAAACGTTTATGCACAAAGTTTATGCATAAAGTTTATGCACAAAGTTTATGCACAAAGTTTATGCACAAAGTGTATGCACAACGTTTATGCACGAAGTGTATGTACAAATTTTATGCACAAAGTTTATGCACAACGTTTATGCACAAACTTTATGCACAAAAGTTATGCACAAAGTTTATGCACAAAGTTTGTGCACAAAGTTTGTGCAGAACGTTTATGCACAAAGTTTATGCACAAAGTTTATGCACAAAGTTTATGCACAAAGTGTATGCACAAAGTTTATGCACAAAGTTTATGCACAAAGTTTATGCACAAAGTTTATGCACAACGTTTATGCACAAAGTGTATGCACAAAGTTTATGCACAACGTTTATGCACAAAGTGTATGCACAAAGTTTATGCACAACGTTTATGCACAAAGTTTATGCACAAAGTTTATGCAGAACGTTTATGCACAAAGTTTATGCACAAAGTTTATGCACAAAGTTTATGCACAAAGTGTATGCACAAAGTTTATGCACAAAGTTTATGCACAAAGTTTATGCACAAAGTTTATGCACAGAGTTAATGCACAAAGGTTTTGCACAACATTTATGCACAAAGTGTATGCACAAAGTTTATGCACAAAGTCTATGCACAAAGTTTATGCACAAAGCTTATGCACAACGTTTATGTACAAGGTTTATGCACAAGGTCTATGCACAAAGTTTATGCACAAAGGTTTTGCACAAATTATATGCACAACGTTTATGCAGAAAGTTTAAGCACAAAGTTTATGCACAGATTGTATGCACAAGGTTTATGCACAAAGTTTACGCACAAAGTTTATGCACAAAGTTTATGTACAAAGGTTATGCACAAAGTTTATGCACAATGTTTATGCACAAAGTTTATGCACAAAGTTTATTCACAAAGTTTATGTACAAAGTTTATGCACAACGTTTATGCACAAAGTGTATGCACAAACATTATGTACAAAGTGTATGTGTAACACGAAATCTCCTAATTGAGCATGGAAGTTTGTGGAGCGTCGACGCTCGCACGTGTGGGAGTGCGACTCACGGTGCACTCGACTTTGTGAGAAGAGAGTACGAGACACGGAGTACTCACAATTGTGTGTGTGTGAGAGTGTGAGAGCACGGGACACGGTGTGTCATCTTGTCACTAGGATGCTTTTGCGTGTATACGACGAGTTGGTTCTTCGAGCGTGGGGCTCTAGGCCCAAAGGCTATACATAGCCCATTGTGTTGCTTGGTTCATTAACTTATTCTTAGTTCCAATTGTCTTCCATTTGGACTTTGGCTCAAGTTCCCAGTTTCCAAAGAGTTGTGAGAGGAGAGAGCTCTCAAGTTGTGAAAGGATAATTCTAGAGTTGTGTTGGAGAAGTGGTCTCCTTCCAGAAGTTTTCTGGGGGTAGATCGTCTGGTATCAGAGCAGAAGGCCTTCTGGCTGATTGCCTTTTTCGAGGAAGCTGGCGCAGCTCCGTTGGAGCGCAAGGTTGGCAGGTGACGCACCGAGCGTGGACTTCGTTGCCCGGGCATTGGACGCTCTAAGTCTTGGGAGGCTGGAGCCTCGCCAAGGACCGAGGAGGTCACACCGGAACGAGTCCAGCGGTGGTACTGCAACCGAGGCTTCGAGGGCTCGCAGCTCTCGTGGGGACCAGGTTTAATCACTCCGCTGCGCATTGATCCTCCGGTTCCTGTGAGCAGATCCGAGCAACCGTGTTGCAAGACACCAACTGGTTTGTCTTACCCGAGTGCGGTGCCACGTGCAATGGCTGCCGGAAGTGCGGTGTAGTTGTGCCGTTTCAATGGAGAAGAGGGCACGGTGGCCCTGAACTGGAAGGAAGAGACCGAGTCAGCACTCACGCTAGTATTCAACGGCCAAGGAACCGACAACCAGAAGCTGAACTACTTGGATAGGTCATTGTGCACGGTAGCCACACCGTGCCAATACATACGAAAAATATTTGTACTTGCTAGAAGATACATAGTGTTTTGAAACCATGTTTTTCCCCTATGACCAGTTGTGACTCATGTTATGGGCTGTGAAAGCTGACCACCCATATTGAAATTCTTTGGTCATGGTCAGTGACATATGCCTAGTTTGGTTTGTCACTGTACGTGGTTACCACGCCGTCTCACTACATATAGAAGGTCTTTGTGCTTTCGAGTTGAAAGCTGGGATGGAAGACGATTACCCCCCTTTGACTATCTGTGACTTGTAATGTGATTTGTCAACGCTGACCACATGAAGTGAAATTCGTTGGTCATGGTCAGTGACATATGCATGCTTTGGTTGGTCACTATACATGGTAGCCACGCTGTGCCACTACATATTGAAGGTATTTGTACTTGGTACGCAATAACTAGTATTCACGAACCATTGTCTTCCACTCTGACCATTTGTGACTCGTGTTATGAGCTGTCAAAGTTTACAACACTCAGTGACATTATGTGGTCATGGTCAATGACATATGTCTACTTTGGTTGGTCATCGTGCATGGCATCCACACTGTGCCACAACTTGTTGAAGGTCCTTGTGCTTGCTAGTTGATACCTGATGCTCCCAGACCATTGTTTCCCCCTCTGACCATTTGTGATTCGTATTATGAGTTGTCAACGCTGTCAACACACAACTGATTTCTTTGGTCAAAGGCAGTACATATGCCTACTTTGGACGGTCATTGTGCATGGTAGCCACACCGTGCTTATATTGATTGAAGGTCGCTGTACTTGCTAGTTGAGAACTGATATTCCGAGACCATTGTTTCCCCCTCTGGCCATTTGTGACTCGTGTAATGGTTAGTGAATGTTGACCACCCATATTGAAACTCTTTGGTCATGGTCAGTGCCATATGCGTACTTTGGTTGTTTGGTGTGCATAGTAGCCACACCGTGCCCCTACGTATTGAATTTCTTTGTCTGTCCTTGTCGATACATAGGGTTCCCAAAACCATTGTCTCGCCCTCTGACCATTTGTGACTCGTGTTATGAGTTTACAATGTTGACCACACATAGTGGACTTCTTCGGTCATAGTCAAGGACATATGCATCCTTTGGTTGGTCACTGTGCACGCTAGCCACACCATGCTTCTACTTGTCAAAAATCTTTCTACTTGCTAGCTGATAACTAGTGTTCCCAACCCATTGTTTCCCCCTCTGACCATTTGTGAATCGTGTTATGCGTTTCGAACGTTGAGCACACACTGTGAAATTCTTTTGGTCATGGTTAGTGACATGTGCCTACTTTGGTTTGTCACTGTACATGGTTACCACACCGTATCACTACGTATTGAGGGTCTCTGTGCTTTCTTATTAATAGCTAGCGTTTCCAAACCATTGTTACCCCCTCTGAATATCTGTGAATCGTGTTGTGAGTTGTCAACATTGACCACATGAAGTGAAATTCTTTGTTCATGGTCAGTGACATGTGCATACTTTGGTTGGACACTGTGCATTGTAGCCACACTGTGCCACTACATATTGAAGGTATTTGTACTTGCTAGTTGATAACTAGTATTCACAAACCATTATCTTCCACCCTTACCATTCTTGACTTGTGTTATGAGTTGTCAAAGTTTACCACACATGGTGACATTCTTTGGTCATGGTCAGTGACATATGCATACCTTGGTTGGTCATCGTGCATGGTATCCACACCGTGCCACAACGTATTGTAGCTCCTTGTGCTCACTATTTGATACTTGGTGTTCCCAAACAATTGTTTTCCCCTCTGACCATTTGTGACTCGTGTTATGAGTTGTCAAAGTTTACCACACATGGTGACATTCTTTGGTCATGGTCAGTGACATATGCATACCTTGGTTGGTCATCGTGCATGGTATCCACACCGTGCCACAACGTATTGTAGCTCCTTGTGCTCACTATTTGATACTTGGTGTTCCCAAACAATTGTTTTCCCCTCTGACCATTTATGACTCGTATTATGAGTTGTCGATGTTGACCAGACACAACGGATTTCTTTCATCAAAGGCAGTACATATGCCTATTTTGGTCGGTCATTGTGCATGGTAGCCACACCATGCTACTACTGACTGAAGTTCGTTGTACTTGCTAGTTGAGAACTGATATTCCTAAACCATTGTTTCCTCCCATGACCGTTTGTTACTCGTGTTATGGTTGGTCAACCACCCATATTGAAATTCTCTGGTCATGGTCAGTGACATATGCCTAGTTTGGATGTGTGGTGTGCGTATTAGCCACACCGTGCCACTACGTATTGAAGTTATTTGTCCTTTCTAGTCCATGCATAGGGTTCCCAAACCATTGTCTCTCCCTCTGACCATTTGTGACTCGTGTTATGAGTTGTCCGGTTGACCACACACAGTGGACTTCTTCGGTCATAGTCAGCGACGTATTCATCCTTTGGTTGGTCACTGTGCACGGTAGCCACACCGTGCCACTACTTGTTGAAGTTCTTCGTAATTGCTAGTTGATAACTAGTGTTTTTAACCCATTGTCCCCCCCTTTGACCATTTGTGACTCGTGTGATGAGTTTTCAACGTTGACCACACACTGTGAAATTTGTTTAGTCATGGTTAGTGACATATGTCTACTTTGGTTTGTCATTGTACATGGTTACCACGCCGTGTTACTACGTATTGAAGGTATTTGTGCTTTCTAGTCAATAGCTAGTGTTCCCAAACCAATGTTACCCCCCTTTGACTATCTGTGACTCGTGTTATGAGTTTTCAACGCTGACCACATGAAGTGAAATTTGTTGGTCATGGTCATTGACCTATGCATAGTTTGGTTGGTCAATGTGCATGGTAGCCATGCTGTGACGTTACATATTGAAGGTCTTTGTACTTGCTACACAATGACTAGTATTTACAAACCATTGTCTTCCACTCTGACCATTTGTGACTCGTGTTATGAGTTGTCAAAGTTTACCACACTTAGTGACATTATTTGGTCATGGTCACTGACATATGCCTACTTTGGTTGGTCATCATGCATGGTATCCACACCGTGCCACAATTTATTGAAGGTCCTTGTGCTTGCTAGTTGATACCTGGTCTTCCCAAACCATTGTCTCCCCCTCTGACCATTTGTGACTCCTATTATGAGTTGTCAACGGTAACCACAGACAGCGGATTTCTTTGGTCAATGGTAGTACATATGCCTACTTTGGTCGGTCATTGTGCATGGTAACCACACCGTGCTTATACTGATTGAAGGTCTCTGTACTTGCCAGTTGAGAACTGATATTCACATACCATTGTTTCCCCATCTGACCGTTTGTGACTCGTGTTATGATTGGTGAATGTTGACCACCCATATTGAAATTCTTTCATCATGGTCAGTGACATATGCCAAGTTTGATTGTTTGGTGTGCATAGTAGCCACACCGTGCCACTACGTATTGAAGTTATTTGTCCTTTCTAGTCCATGCATAGGGTTCTCAAACCATTGTCTCTCCCTCTGACAGTTTGTGTCTCGTGTTATGCGTTCTCAATGTTGACCACGCATACTGGATTTCCTCGGTCATAGTCAGTGACGTATTCATCCTTTGGTTAGTCACTGTGCACGCTAGCCAAACCGTGCCACTACTTGTTGAAGTTCTTCGTACTTGCTAGTTGACAACTAGTGTTCCCAACCCATTGTTTCCCCCTCTGACCATTTGTGACTCGTGTTATGAGTTTTCAATATTGACCACACACGGTGAAATTCGTTTGGTCATGGTCAGTGACATATGCCTACTTTGGTTTGTCAGTGTACATGGTTACCACGCCGTGTCACTACATGTTAAACGTATTTGTGCTTTCTAGTTACTAGCTAGTGTTCCCAAACCATTGTTACCCCTGTTTGACTACCTGTGACTCGTGTTGTGAGTTGTCAACGCTGACTACATGAAGTGAAATTCGCTGGTCATGGTCAGTGACATATGCATACGTTGGTTGGTCACTGTGCATGGTAGCCACGCTCTGCCACTGCATATTGAATGTATTTGTACTTGTTACTCAATAACTAATATTAACAAACCACTGTCTTCCACTGAGACCATTTGTGACTCGTGTTATGGGCTGTCAACGTTTACCACACTTAGTGACATTATTTGGTCATGGTCAGTGACATATGCTTACTTTGGTTGGTCATCGTGCATGGCATCCACACCGTGCCATAACCTCTTGAAGGTCCTTGTGCTTGCTAGTTGATACCTGATGTTCCCAGACCATGGTTTTGCACTCTGACCATTTGTGATTCCTTTGATGAGTTGTTAATGCTGTCCACACACAGCGGATTTCTTTGGTCAAAGGCAATACATATACCTACTTTGGTCGGTCATTGTGCATGGTAGCCACACCGTGCTTATACTGATTGAAGGTCGCTCTACTTGCTAGTTGATAACTGATATTCCCAGACAATTGTTTTCCCCTCTGACCGTTTGTGACTCGTGTTATGGTTGGTGAATGTTGACCACCCATATTGAAATTCTTTGGTCATGCTCAGTGACATATGCCTACGTTGGTTTTTTGGTGTGCATGGTAGCCACACCGTGCCACTACGTATTGAATTTCTTTGTCCCTTCTTGTCAATACATAGGGTTCCCAAAACATTGTCTCGCCCTCTGACCATTTGTGAATCGTGTTATGAGTTTTCAATGTTGACCACACATAGTGGACTTCTTCGGTCATAGTCAATGACATATGCATACCTTGGTTGGTCACTATGCACACTAGCCACACCGTGCCACTACTTGTTCAAAATCTTTCTACTTGCTAGTTGATAACTAGTTTTCCACACCGATTATTTCCCCCTCAGACCATTTGTGACTCGTGTTATGCGTTTTCAACGTTGACAACACACTGTGAATTTTTTTTGGTCATAGTTAGTGACATATTCCTCCTTTGGTTTGTCACTGTACATGGTTACCACGCCATATCACTATGTATTGAAGGTCTCCGTGCTTTCTTGTTGATAGCTAGTGGTCCCAAACCATTGTTATCCCCTCTGAATATCTGTGACTCGTGTTGTGAGTTGTCAACATTGACCACATGAAGCGAAATTCTTTGTTCATGGTCAGTGACATATGCGTACTTTGGTTGGTCACTGTGCATCGTAGCCACACTGTGCTACTACATATTGAAGGTATTTGTACTTGCTAGTTGATAACTGGTATTCACAAACCATGATCTTCCACCCTGCCCATTTTTTACTCTTGTTATGAGTTGTCAAAGTTTACCACACATGGTGACATTCTTTGGTCATGGTCAGTGACATATGCATACTTTGGTTGGTCATCGTGCATGGTATCCACACCGTGCCACAACGTATTGTAGCTCCTTGTGCTTGCTATTTGATACTTGGTGTTCCCAAACCATTGTTTCCCTCTCTGACCATTTGGGACTCGTATTATGAGTTGTCCATGTTGACCAGACACAACGGATTTCTTTGGTCAAAGGCAGTACATATGCATACTTTAGTCAGTCATTGTGCATGGTAGCCACACCGTGCTACTACTGACTGAAGGTCGTTGTACTTGCTAGTTGAGAACTGATATTCCCAAACCATTGTTTCCTCCCCTGACCGTTTGTAACTTGTGTTATGGTTGGTCAACCACCCATATTGAAATTCTCTGGTCATGGTCAGTGACATGTGCCTAGTTTGGATGTTTGATGTGCATATTAGCCGCACCGTGCCACTATGTATTGAAGTTATGTGTCCTTTCTAGTCCATGCATAGGGTTCCCAAACCATTGTCTCTCCCTCTGACCATTCGTGACGCGTCTTATGAGTTGTCAATGTTGACCACACATAGTGGACTTCTTCGGTCATAGTCAGCAACGTATTCACCCTTTGGTTGGTCACTGTGCACACTAGCCACACCGTGCCACTACTTGTTAAAGTTCTTCATACTTGCTAGCTGATAACTAGTGTTCCTAACCCATTGTTTCCCCCTCTGACTATTTGTGACTCGTGTGATAAGTTTTCAACGTTGACCACACACTGTGAAATTTGTTTGGTAATGGTTAGTGATATATGCCTACGTTGGTTTGTCATTGTACATGGTTACCATGCCGTGTTACTACGTATTGAAGGTTTTTGTGCTTTCTGGTCAATAGCTAGTGTTCCCAAACCAATGTTACCCCCCTTTGACTATATGTGACTCGTGTTGTGATTTTTCAACGCTGACCAACTGAAGTGAAATTTGTTGGTCATGGTCAGTGACATATGCATACTTTGGTTGGTCACTGTGCATGGTAGCCACGCTGTGCCATTACATATTCAAGGTATTTGTACTTGCTACTCAATGAATAGCATTCACAAACCATTGTCTTCCACTCTGACCATTTGTGACTCGTGTTATGAGTTGTCAAAGTTTACCACACGTAGTGACATTATTTGGTCATGATCACTGACATATGCGTACTTTGGTTGGTCATCGTGCATGGTATCCACACCGTACCACAACTTATTGAATGTCCTTGTACTTGCTAGTTGATACGTGGTGTTCCCAAACCATTGTCTCCCCCTCTGACCATTTGTGACTCCTATTATGAGTTGTCAACGCTGACCACACACAGCGGATTTCTTTGGTCAAAGGTAGTACATATGCGTACTTTGGTCGGTCATTGTGCATGGTAGCCACACCGTGCTTATACTGATTGAAGGCTGCAGTACTTGCCACTTGAGAACTGATATTCACAGACCATTGTTTCCCCCCTGTGACTGTTTGTGACTCGTGTTATGATTGGTAAATGTTTACCACCCATATTGAAATTCTTTCATCATAGTCAGTGACATATGCCTTGTTTGGTTGTTTGGTGTGCATAGTAGCCACACCGCGCCACTACGTATTGAAGTTCTTTGATCTTTCAAGTTGATACTTAGGGTTCCCAAACCATTGTCTCTCCCTCTGACCAATTGTGACTCGTGTTATGGGTTGTCAATGTTGACCATACATAGTGGACTTCTCCGGTCATAGTCAGTAACGTGTGCATCCTTTGGTTGGTCTCTGTGCACACTAGCCACACCGTGCCACTACTTGTTGAAAATTGTTCTACTTGCTAGTTGATAACTAGTGTTCCCAACCCATGGTTTCCCCCACTAACCATTTGTGACTCGTGTTATGAGTTTTCAATGTTGACCATACACTGTGAAATCTGTTTGGTCATGGTTTGTGACATATGCCTACTTTGGTTTGTCACTGTACATGGTTACCACGCCGTGTCATTACGTATCGAAGGTCTTTGTGCTTTCTTGTTGACAGCTAGTGTTCCCAAACCATTGTTAGCCCCCTCTGACTATCTATGACTTGTGTTGTGAGTTGTAATTGTCGACCACATTAAGTGAAATTCTTTGTTCATGGTCAGTGACATATGCATACTTTGGTTGGTCACTGTGCATTGTAACCACACTGTGCCACTACATTTTGAAGGTATTTGTACTTGCTAGTTGATAACTAGTATTCACAAACCATTATCACCCACCCTGACCATTTTTGACTCGTGTTATGAGTTGTCAAGGTTTACCACACTTAGTTGCATTATTTATTCGTGGTCAGTGACATGTGCGTACGTTTGTTGGTCATCGTGCATGGTATCCACACTAAGCCACAACTTATAGAAGGTCATTGTGCTTGCTATTTGATAACTTGTGTTCGAAAACCATTAGTCCCCCTCTGACCATTTGTGACTCCTATCATGAGTTGTCAACGTTGACCACACATAGCGGATTTCTTTGGTCAAAGCCAGTACACATGCCTACTTTGGTCGGTCATTGTGCATGGTAGCCACACCGTGCTACTACTGACTGAAGGTCGCTGTACTTGGTAGTTGAGAACTGATATTCCCATAGCATTGTTTCCTCCCCTGACCGTTTGTGACTCGTGTTATGGTTGGTCAAAGTTGACCAGCCATATTGAAATTCTCTGGTCATGGTCATTGACATATGCCTAGTTTGGTTATTTGGTGTGCATATTAGCCACACCGTGCCACTACGTATCGAAGTTCTTTGTCCTCTCTAGTCAATACATAGGGTTCCTAAACCATTGTCTCTCCCTCTGACCATTTGTCACTCGTGTTATGAATTGTTAATGTTGACCACACAAAGTGGACTTCTTCGGTCATAGCCAGTGACATATGCATCCTTTGGTTGGTCACTGTGCACGCTAGCCACACCGTGCCACTACTTGTTTAAGATCTTTCTACTTGCTAGTTGATAACTATTGTTCCCAACCCATGGTTTCCCCCACTGACCATTTGTGACTCATGTTATGAGTTTTCAACGTTAACCACACAGTGTGAAATCCGTTTGGTCATGGTTAGTAACATATGCCTACTTTGGTTTGTCCGTGTACATGGTTACCACGCCGTGTCACTACGTATCAAAGGTCTTTGTGCTTTCTAGTTGATAGCTAGTGTTTTCAAACCATTGTTACCCCCTCTAAATATCTGTGACTCGTGTTGTGAGTTGTCAACATTGACCACATGAAGTGGAATTCTTTGGTCATGGTCAGTGACATATGCATACTTTGGTTGGTCACAATGCATTGTAGCCACACTGTGCCACTACTTATTGAAGGTATTTGTACTTGCTAGTCGATAACTAGTATTTAGAAACCATTATCTTCCACTATGACCATTTGTGACTCGTGTTATGAGCTGTCAAAGTTTACCACACATGGTGACATTCTTTCATCATGGTTAGTGACATACGCATACCATGGTTGGTCATCGTGCATGGTATCCACACCGTGCCACAACGCATTGAATGTCATTGTGCTTGCTAGTTTATACCTGGTGTTCCCAAACAATTGTTTCCCCCTCTGACTATTTGTGACTCGTATTATGCCTCATATTCAAATTCTTTGGTCATGGTTAGTGACATATGCCTAGTTTGGTTTGTCACTGTACAAGGTTACCACGCCGTGTCACTACGCATTGAATGTCTTTGTGCTTTCTAGTTAATTGCTAGTGTACCCAAACCATTGTTACCCCCCTCTGACTATCAGGGACTGGTGTTGCGAGTTGTCAACGTTGACCACATGAAGTGAAATTCGTTGGTCATGGTCAGTGACATATGCATACTTTGGTTGCTCACTGTGCATGGTAGCCACGGTGTGCCGCTACATATTGAAGGTATTTGTACTTGCTAGTCGATAACTAGTATTCACAAACCATTATCTTCCACCCTGACCATTTGTGACTCGTGTTTTGAGCTCTCAAAGTTGACCACACTTAGTGACATTATTTGGTCATGGTCAGTGACATATGCCTACTTTTGTTGGTCATCGTGCATGGTATCCACACCGTGCCACAACTTATTGAAGGTCCTTGTGCTTGCTAGTTGATACCTGGTATTCCCAAACCATTGTCTCCCCCTCTGACCATTTGTGACTCCTATTATGAGTTGTCAACGCTGACCACACACCGCGGATTTCTTCGGTCAAAGGTAGTAAACATGCCTATTTTGGTCGGTCATTGTGCATGGTAGCCATACCGTGCTTATACTGATTGAAGGTCGCTCTACTTACTAGTTGAGAACTGGTATTCACATACCATTGTTTCCCCCTCTGACCGTTTGTGAATGTATTATGATTGGTGAATGTTGACCACGCGCATTGAAATTCTTTCAGTGACATATGCCTTGTTTTGTTGTTTGGTGTGCATAGTAGCCACACCGTGCCTCTATGTATTGAGGTTCTTTGTCCTTTCTAGTCAATACAAAGGGTTCCCAAACCATTGTCTCTCTCTCTGACCATTTGTGACTCATGTTATGGGTTGTCAATGTTGACCATACATAGTGGACTTCTCCGGTCATAGTCAGTGACGTGTGCATCCTTTGGTTGGTCACTGTGCACGCTAGCTACACCGTGCTACTACTTCTTGAAATTCTTTCTACTTGCTAGTTGATAACTAGTGTTCCCAACCCATGGTTTTCCCCACTGACCATTTGTGACTCGTGTTATGAGTTTTCAACGTTGACCACACACTGTGCAATCCGTTTGGTCATGGGTTGTGACATATGCCTACTTTGGTTTGTCACTCTACATGCTTACCATGCCGTGTCATTGCGTATTGAAGGTCTTTGTGCTTTCTTGATGATAGCTAGTGTTCCCAAACCATTGTTAGCCCCCTTTGATTATCTGTGACTCGTGTTGTGAGTTGTAAATGTTGACCACATGAAGTTAAATTCTTTGTTCATGGTCAGTGACATATGCATACTTTGGTTGGTCACTGTGCATTGTAGCCACACTGTGCCACTGCATATTGAAGGTATTTGTACTTGCTAGTTGATAACTAGTATTCACAAACCATTATCTTCCTCCCCGACCATTTGTGACTTGTGTTATGAGTTGTCAAAGTTTACCACACTTAGTAACATTATTTGGTCATGGTCAGTGACATATGCCTCATTTGGTTGGTCATCGTACATGGTATCCACACCGTGCCACAACGTATTGAAGGTCCTTGTGCTTGCTATTTGATACTTGGTGTTCCTAAACCATTGTTTCCCCCTCTGACCATTTGTGACTCGTATCATGAGTTGTCAACGTTGACCACACACAGCGGATTTCTTTGGTCAAAGGCAGTCTATATGCCTACTTTGGTCGGTCATTGTGCATGGTAGCCTCACCGTGCTACTACTGACTGAATGTCATTATACTTGCTACTTGGTATCTAGTATTCCCAACCCATTGTTCCCCCCTCTGACAATTCGTGACCCATATCATGGGTTGTCAAAGTTGACCACACATAGTAAAATTGTTTGGTCATGGTAGGTGGCACATGCCTAATCTGGTTGGTCATTGTGCATGGTAGCCAGACCGATCCACTACTTGTTGAAAGTCTTTGTACTTGCTAGTCAATAAATAGCAAAAGGTTTCTCCCTTTGACACCAGGTCGGTTTCTTTTGATTTGTTACGCGTAGATGCCTTTACTGGAATACTCCCTCCCGCCCCCCTAGAGGGATGTTCCGTGGACGACCTGGAGGACAGATTTGTGTCAGAGAAATGGGCACAAAACTTCCACTACGTCCACTACGTCCACAACGTCCACTGCGTCCTGCAATACGTAGTGGCACGGTGTGGCCAATATGCACACCAAACAACCAAACTAGGCAAATGTCACTGACTATGACCAGAGAATTTCAATACAGGTGGTCAACGTTGACCAACCATAACACGAGTCACAAACGGTCAGGGGAGGAAACAATGCCATGGGAATAGCAGTTATCAACTAGCAAGTACAACGACGTTCAGTCGGTAGTAGCATGGTGTGGCTACCATGTACAATGACTGACCAAAGTAGGCATATGTACTCCCGTTGACCGAAGAAATCCGCTGTGTGTGGTCAACATTGACAACACATAATACGAGTCACAAATGGTCAAAGGGGGAAATAATGGTTTGGGAACACCAAGTATCAAATAGCAAGCACAAGGAGCTTCAATACGTCGTGGCGCGGTGTGGATACCATGCACGATGACCAACCAAAGTAGGCATATGTACTGACAATGACCAAATAATGTCACTAAGTGTGGTAGACTCTGGCAACTCATAACATGAGTCACAAATGGTCAGGGTGGAAGATAATGGTTTGTGAATACTATTTTTGGACAAGCAAGTACAAATACCTTCAATATGTAGTGGCACAGTGTGGCTACAATGCACAATGACCAACAAAAGTATGCATATGTCACTGACAATGAACAAAGAATTTCACTTCATGTGGTCAACATTTACGACTCACAACACGAGTCACAGATAGTGAGAGGAGGCTAACAATGGTTTGGGAACACTAGCTGTCAACAAGAAAGCACAAAGACCTTCGATACGTAATGACACAGCGTGGTAACCATGTACAGGGACAAACCAAAGTAGGCATATGTCATAAACCATGACCAAACGGATTTCACGGTGTGTGGTCAACGTTGAAAACTCATAACACGAGTCACAAATGGTCATTGGGGGAAACCATGGGTTGGGAACACTAGTTATCAACTAGCAAGTACAAAGATTTTCAACAAGTAGTGGCACAGTGTACCTAGCGTGCACAGTGACCAACCAAAGGATGCACACGTTGCTGACTATGAGCGAAGAAGTCCACTATGTATGGTCAACATTGACAACTCATAACACGAGTCATAAATGGTCAGATGGAGAGAGAATGGTTTGAGAACCATATGTTTCAACTAGAAAGGACAAAGAACTCCAATACGTAGTGGCACGGTGTGACAACTATGCATACCAAACAACCAAACTAGGCATATGTCACCGACCATGGTGAAAGAATTTTAATATGGGTGGTCAACATTCACCAACCATAACACGAGTCACAAACGGTCATAGGGGGAAACAATGGTCTGTGAATATCAGTTCTCAACTAGCAAGTTCAGCGACCTACAATCAGTATAAGCAGTTCTGGCTACCATGCACAATGACCGACCAAAGTAGGCATATGTACTACCTTTGACCAAAGAAATCCGCTGTGTGTGGTCACCGTTGACAACTCATAATAGGAGTCACAATGGTCAAAGGGGGAGACAATTATTTGGGAACACCACGTATCATCTAGCAAGCACAAGGACCTTCAATAAATTGTGGCACGGTGCGGATACCATGAACGATGACCAACCAAACTAGGCATATGTCACTGACCATGACCAAATACTGTCACTAAGTGTGGTAAACTTTGACAACTCATAACACGAGTCGCGAATGGTCAGGGTGGAAGATAATGGTTTGTGAATACTAGTTATCGAATAGCAAGTACAAACACCTTCAATATGTAGTGGCACAGCGTGGCTACCATGCACAGTGACCAACCAAAGTATGCATATGTCACTGACAATGACCAACAAATTTCACTTCATGTGGTCAGCGTTGAAAACTCACAACACGAGTCACAGATAGTCAAAGGGGGGTAACATTGGTTTTGGAACACTAGCTATTGACTAGAAAGCACAAATACCTTTAATACGTAGTGACACGGCGTGGTAACCATGTACAGTGACAAACCAAATAAGGCATATGTCACTTATCATGACCAAACGAATTTCAGAGTGTGTGGTCAACATTGAAAACTCATCACACGAGTCAAAAATGGTTAGAGGGGAAAACAATGGGGTAGGAATACTAGTTATCAACTAGCAAGTACAAAGAACTTCAACAAGTAGTGGCACAGTGTGGCTAGCATGCACAGCGACCAACCAAAGGATGAATTCTTCAATGACTATGACCGAAGAAGTCCACTGTGTGTGGTCAACATTGACAAATCATAACACGAGTCACGAATGGTCAGAGGGAGACACAATGGTTTGGGAACCCTATGCATGGACTAGAAAGGACAAATAACTTCAATACATAGTGGCACGGTGTGGCTAATATGCACACCAAACATCCAAACTAGGCATATGTCACTGACCATGACCAGAGAATTTCAATATGGGTGGTCAACGTTGACCAACCATAATACGAGTCACAAACGGTCAAGGGAGGAAACAATGGTTTGGGAATATCAGTTCTCAACTAGCAACTACAACGACCTTCAGTCAGTAGTAGCACGGTGTGGCTACTATGCACAATGACCGACCAAAGTAGGCATATGTAGTGCCTTTGACGAAAGAAATCCACTGTGTCTGGTCAACGTCGACAACTTATAATACGAGTCACAAATGGTCAGAGGGGGAAACAATAGTTTGGGAACACCAAGTATCAAATAACAAGCAAAAGGAGCTACAATACGTTGTGGCACGGTGTGGATACCATGCACGTTGACCACCCAAGGTATGCATATGTCACTGACCATGACCAAAGAATGTCACCATGTGTGGTAAACTTTGACAACTCATAACACAAATGACAAATGGTCAGGGTCGAAGATAATGGTTTGTGAATACTAGTTATCGAGTACCAAGTACAAATACCTTCAATATGTAGTGGCACAGTGTGGCTACAATGCACAGTGACCAACCAAAGTACGCATATGTCACTGACCATGAACAAATTATTTCACTTCATGTGGTCAATATTGACAACTCACAGCACGAGTCACAAATATTCAGAGGGGGTAACAATGGTTTGGGAACACTAGCTATCAATAAGAAAGTACAGAGACCTTCTATACGTAGTGACATGGTGTGGTAACCATGTACAGTGACAAACAAAAGTAGGCATATGTCACTAACCACGACCAAACGGATTTCACACTGTGTGGTCAACGTTGAAAACTCATAACACGAGTCATAAATGGTCAGTGGTGGAAACCATCGGTTGGGAACACTAGTTATCAACTAGCGGGTAGAAATATTTTCAACAAGTAGTGGCACGGTGTGGCTATCGTGCGCAGTGACCAACCAAAGGATGCATATGTCACTGACTATGACCGAAGAAGTCCACTATGTGTGGTCAACACTGACAACTCATAACACGAGTCACAAATGGTCAAAGGGAGAGACAATGGTTTGGGAACCCTATGTATGGACTAGAAAGGACAAGGAACTTCGATACGTAGTGGCGCGGTGTGGCTAATATGCACACCAAACAACCAAACTAGGCATACGTCACTGACCGTGACCAGAGAATTTCAATATGGGTGGTCAACATTGACCAACCATAACACGAGTCACAAACGGTCAAGGGAGGAAACAATGCTATGGGAATATCAGTTCTCAACTAGCAAGAACAAGGACCTTCAATCAGTAGTAGCACGGTGTCGCTACCATGAACAATGACCAACCAAAGGAGGCATATGTACTGCCTTTGACCAAAGAAATACACCGTGTGTGGTCAACGTTGACGACTCATAATACAAGTCACATATGGTCAGAGGGGGGAAACAATGGTTTGGGAACACCAAGTATCAACTAGCAAGCACAAGGAGCTTCAATACGTTTTGGCACAGTGTGGATACCATGCAGGATGACCAACCAAAGTAGGCATATGTCACAGACCATGACCAAATAATGTCACCAAGTGTGGTAAACTTTGACGATTCATAACACGAGTCACAAATGGTCAGCGTGGGAGACAATTTCTTGTGAATACTTATTATCGAGTAGCAAGTACAAATACATTCAATCTTTAGTGGCACAGCGTGGCTACCATGTATATTGACCAACCAAAGTATGCATGTATAACTCACCATGATCAACAAATTTCACTTCATGTGGTCAGCGTTGACAAATCACAACACGAGTCACAGATAGTCAAAGGGGGGTAACAATGGTTTTGGAAAACTAGCTATTAACTAGAAGGCACAAATACCTTCAATATGTAGTGACACCGCGTCGTAACCATGTACAGGGACAAACCAAAGTATGCATATGTCATTAACCATGACCAAACGGATTTCACAGTGTGTGGTCAACGTTGAAAAGTCAGAAGACGAGTCACAAATGGTCAGTGGGGGAAACAATGGGTTGGGAACACTAGTTATCAACTAGCGAGTAGAAAGATTTTCAACAAGTAGTGGCACGGTGTGGCTAGCGTGCACAGTGACCAACCAAAGGATGCATATGTCACTGACTATGACCGAAGAAGTCCACTATGTGTGGTCAACATTGACAACTCATAACACGAGTCACAAATGGTCAGTGGGGGAAACAATGGGTTGGGAACACTAGTTATCAACTAGCGAGTAGAAAGATTTTCAACAAGTAGTGGCACGGTGTGGCTAGCGTGCACAGTGACCAACCAAAGGATGCATATGTCACTGACTATGACCGAAGAAGTCCACTATGTGTGGTCAACATTGACAACTCATAACACGAGTCACAAATGGTCAGAGGGAGACATGATGGCTTGGGAACCCTATGTATTGACTAGAATGGACAAAGAACTTCAGTATGTAGTGGCGCGGTGTGGCTTGTATGCACATCAAACAACACGACTAGGCATATGTCACTGACCATGACCAGAGAATTTCAATATGTGTGGTCAACGTTGACCAACCATAACACGAGTCACAAATGGTCAGGGGAGGAAACAATACTATGGGAATATCAGTTTTCAACTAGCAAGTACAACGACCTTCAGTCAGTAGTAGCACGTTGTCGCTACCATGCACAATGACCGACCAAAGTAGGCATATGTACTACCTTTGACCAAAGAAATCCGCCGTGTGTGGTCAACGTTGACAACTCATAATACGAGTCACAAGTAGTCAGAGGGGGCAACAATTGTTTGGGAACACCAAGTATCAAATAGCAAGCACAAGGAGCTTCAATACGCTATGGCATGGTGTGGATACCATGCACGATGACCAACCAATGTAGGCATATGTCACTGACCATGACCAAATAATGTCACTAAGTGTGGTAAACTTTGACACCTCATAACACGAGTCACAAATGGTCAGGGTGGAAGATAATAGTTTGTTAATACTAGTTATCAACTAGCAAGTACAGATACCTTCAATATGTAGCGACACAGTGTGGCTACAATGCACAGTGACCAACCAAAGTATGCATATGTCACTGACCATGAACAAAGAATTTCACTTCATGTGGTCAACATTTACAACTCACAACAAGAGTCACTCATAGTCAGAGGGGGCTAACAATGGTTTGGGAACACTAGCTGTCAACAAGAAAGCACAAAGACCTTCGACACGTAACGACACAACGTGGTAACCATGTACAGTGACAAACCAAAGTAGACATATGTCACAAACCATGACCAAACAGATTTCACAGTGTGTGGTCAACGTTGAAAAATCATAACACGAGTCACAAATGGTCAGTGGGGAAAACCATGGATTGGGAACACTAGTCATCAACAAGCAAGTAGAAAGATTTTCAACAAGAAGTGGCACGGTGTGGCTAGCATGCATAGTGACCAACCAAAGGATGCACACGTCACCGACTATGACCGAAGAATTCCACTATGTATGGTCAATATTGACAACTCATAACACGAGTCACGAATGATCAGAGGGAGAGACAATGGGTTGGGAACCCTATGTATCGACTAGAACGGACAAATAACTTCAATATGTAGTGGCATGGTGTGTCTACTATGCACACCAAACAACCAAACTAGGCATATGTCACTGACGATGATGAAAGAATTTCAATATAAGTGGTCAACATTCACGAACCATAACACGAGTCACAAACAGTCAGACGGGGAAACAATGGTCTGTGAATATCAGTTCTCAACTAGCAAGTATAGCGACCGTCAATCAGTATAAGCACGGTGTGGCTACCATGCACAATGACCGACCAAAGTAGGCATATGTACTACCTTTGACCAAAGAAATCCGTTGTGTGTGTTGAGCGTTGACAACTCATAATAGGAATCACAAATGGTTAGAAGGGGAGACAATGGTTTGGGAACACCAGGTGTCAAGTAGCAAGCACAAGGACCTTCAATACGTTGTGGCACAGCATGGATACCATGCACGATAACCAACCAAAGTAGGCATATGTCACTGACCATCACCAAATAATGTTACTAAGTGTGGTAAACCTTGTCAACTCATAACACGAGTCACAAATGGTCAGAGTGGAAGACAATGGTTTGTGAATACCAGTCATCGAGTAGCAAGTACAAATGCCTTCAATATATAGTGGCACGGCATGACTACCATGCACAGTGACCAACCAAAGTATGCATATGTCACTGACCATGACCAACGAATTTCACTTCATGTGGTCAGCGTTGACAACTCACAACACGAGTCACTGATAGTCAGAGGGGGGTAACAATGGTTTGGGAACACTAGCTATCAAGTAGAAAGCACAAAGACCTTCTATACATAGTGACACGGCGTGGTAACCATGTAGAGTGACAAACCAAACTAGGCATATGTCACTAACCATGACCAAATAATTTCAATATGGGTGGTTAACGTTCACAACCCATAACATGAGTCACAAATGGTCAGAGGGGAAAACATGGTTTCAAAACACTATGTATCTTCTAGCAAGTACAAAGATTTTTTGTATGTATTGGCACGGTGTGACTAGCGTGCACAATGACCTATCCAAGTAGGCATCCATCACTGCTCATGACCAAACAAGTTTAGTGTGTGTGTTCAACATTCACAACTCATAATACGAGTCAAAAAATGGGCAGAGGGAGAAATAATGGTTTGGGAATACTCGGTACAAAGACTTTCAATAAGTGGTGGCACGGTGTGGCTACCATGCACAATGACCAACCAAAGTATGCTTGTGTCACTGAATATCATAAAAAGAGTTTCACTGTGTGTAGTAAACTTTCCTTCTTACGGCTGGTCAATCAGAGCAATG
Organism: Penium margaritaceum; assembly: GCA_023375785.1. Taxonomy (NCBI): domain Eukaryota; kingdom Viridiplantae; phylum Streptophyta; class Zygnematophyceae; order Desmidiales; family Peniaceae; genus Penium; species Penium margaritaceum. The sequence continues at coordinate 26,248 of SZWC01006740.1, read as the reverse complement.
GTTGAGAGGTTATTCAAGCTCGAAGTTGCAAATTTTGACATTCCGTCTGCGTCAAATTTTTATGAATAAACTAGATTTGTTATCATTTATACTTTTGAAAACTACCCTCTAATCTTACATCCCCTTCTTTTATGCCCTGTACCCATAGGAACCCTTATAATGTTATTTGGACATCATATGAATACCATGTGAGTTGGCTTAGTGCTTATAGAGTTAGATTCTGGAGCGGTAGGTCCTGGGTTTGAATCCTCGTACGCGCAATGTAGAATAGGCTAGCGACCTGGGGGTGGGGGTTGTTGTGATACCCACACTACCTTCGAGCCTAAGCCATGGGGGGGGGGGGGGGGGGGGGGGGGGGGGGG
>SZWC01006739.1:98523-115481 GCA_023375785.1 Penium margaritaceum | reverse complement strand
GTATCGACCATCCAAGGATTCATGCACATCACACGAGTCAAACGACAAGAGGATCTCCTTGTGACACTGGGGGTACCAGTGCCCGGGTCTCGACTAGTACGAGCAATCCAACAAGTGTTCGTATGCTGGTCTCAGAAGCATCATCAACCAACACACGAGATCATAAGGGGATCTACTCGTAACAGGGGTGTAAGGAACCATGTGTCTAGGTCTCGACCAATAGGGTACTACCATCCACATGCAACCACATGCAATCACATGCAACTGTGCAGGCACGTAGCATGAGCCAAACATCTTCTACTGTAGTATACTCATGGTAGAGCATGGACCCCTTGCTATGCATCTCCCATGACATCGTGTCAGGTCAAGGTCCACTCAACACTCCCCGTGGCCAGATGAACTTGGCGCCGGTTTCATCGATGGTGATGCTGATACCGTAGCTGAAAAACATGTGGTCTCTCCATCATGCATAGACAGCTCCCCCTCTCACGTACGAGTTTGCACGCACCCTGAAAGAGGAAGTTGTCTCCTGGTACGGCTCCTCATTTTGCCCCTGCATCACCTGGATTTTTCTAATTCTTTGTTACTGCCAAGGGTCCCAACTCACAGTCTCTCCTTTCTTCGCTCTACCGCGATCCATCTGTACACCGGAGGAAAGGGAATGGAAGAGCAGCACGCAAGCGTGGATGAAGTGGCGGATCTTGCCTTCGAGGCATGATAGAGCACCCTGAAGCACAAGGGTGCACCACCACAAGGGGAGGAGGGCTGGAACGATGAAGTAGGTAGTCTATATTTCAATTAAAAATAGTTAGTTGTTTTCAAAAGCTGCCTCATCAATGTCAATATAGGTATCGCTACAAAAACATACATAACACCACCACAAATGGACAAAGATGACTATTGAGTAGCTGAAGCGGGTGGATGATGGATGTTTGATGGAAGCAGGAGTAGAGAGAGTAGCAATGATGGAGTCGTTGGGAAAGAGGATAGCGGGAACTAAAGGCATGCTCACCTCTCCTGTGCGTGTGTCTCCATCTGACATCACACTCAGAGCTTGTACTGGATCCTCCTTTGTGATGAGTGTCGGAGGTCCTGATGGTGGATAGCTCATGTCAGTAGGATTGTTTCCCCCATGCACTGATAGTCGCTCCTACGTTGCCATCACCTCCCGCCAAAGCATCTCTATGCGCTCCAATAAGTCAGCGTAATCTGCCATAGACATGCGAAGGTGGCCCTTGTGTGCCTAGCGTAGGACCAACCTGCCTCACTAAATGTTGCATGCGTAGACCGTAGAACTCACGAGTACAACTCCATCAACGTCTTTGCTACTGAAGAAGATGGAGTTGGTGATACTGCACCCTCCTTGGGGTCAGCTAAACTCGCAATATGCTGAGATGTTGGAAAAACCAATGCAAATGAAGTGATCGCATCACAAACGCAGCGCGTGTCTCTCAGATGAGGGGGGATGATCGCACGCGTGCTGAGAGAGAAGGAGAAGGTATAGTCGTGTGAGTCCATGGAGCATACGGAAATGTCGTCCGTACAATTACTATCGCTCTCATCGTCGATGTAGTTAGAGGGGTAACCAACAGATGAAACTACGAGGTAAAAACTAAGCTTCTGTTGACAAGGTGACTCCAATCGCCTGGTTTGTTCTACGACACTTTCCCCAACTGGTGACATCGTGGACGCAGTTGTGGAGGAATCTGGCTCGGCGACTGATCCGATGCCAATCAAGGCAACGAGCAAGTGTAGCTGCCGCTAACGCATCGTTTTGCCAGGAAGACTAGTCACTGTCAACCATTTAATGATAGAGTAAGGATCATCACTCGAGTGCGCCATGGTTGACGCTACACCGCTTTGTGTACGGGAACCCGTAGACTCTGGAACATGGGCGACTCATGATGCTAAAGCTGGTCTTTGGGTAGCGTCCATGACATGGTCGAGCCTACAATGTCTGCTGTTGCACATATCCCGGTGACATCTCTCAGCAATTCTTCTCTCAAGAATGCCTCCATGTTTGAAAGACCAGCCAATCCACTCTACTCCTGCACTACGACCACTGCAACGCTCGTGTGAACCTGCTTCACCAACTCCCTAAGAAGTCGACAAGAAGCATCCTGTGCCATACGGGGCTCTTCTGCCACCACCGAGAAGCCACCGGTCGGAGCCATAAGTGATACCACCGAGGGACGCCGGGCATGCATAACTTCTGATGTAATGTGCTTGTGCAAAATGAATGGCTCCAGCCTCGGCATGGATGTCGACCTCGATGACACACATGTCTCCAACATCAACGCCATATTTGCATCTGACTCCACGCCATGTTTCAACACCGTGGCATCCGTGTTAGCATGAGGTGACTCCAAGATGCTGCTCATAGGTGAAGGTGCTGACCTTGTCAATATCAATGCAGCTCACTATCGCTGACTGCGACACTTCCCTTGACAGGATGAGAAAAGGTGGCGCTGGGAGCGGACAAGCTCTCTGAGCTCTGTCCAACAGGACTGGTCAAATGGCGGCGATGACCCCATGTTCAAGACAGACCACCAAAAGATGAATCATTTGGAGGGAGCGTGGCGGTAAGATGAAGCCTTGAGAGAATGGTAGACGCTCGGGATGGATCAAAGGGTGAAGCTAAAGAATCATTCTGAGGCGATGCAAATGAAGAAGATACAGTGGAAGGCAAGGAAGTCGTTGATAGACTCATGGAAGCAGTACGCTTGGTGACAAAAAGGTCACATAGCTCCTTCATCATTCACTTCAAACCGTAGATCTCGACGAGCATGACCGCCTGAAGTCCTGTGAGTGAACACGTCACCGCTGGCAGATCCTCACCTTGTAGTTGACGTGTGATCTCATGGGACTGAAGCCAAGGCAGGTGCCAGTCTCGAGGATGTGTCCAGCATCGACGACAAGTGTGACGTCCATCACCACAATAGTAGCGGGCAAATGCTCTAGGTGCCCGATGCCATGTTGACAAAATCATCTTGAGTGCCGTACAAAACTTGGTGCGGAGAGCACCTGCTCCCTACGCTGAAGCACCATGTTCCGGGAGACTACAACACTGTTGCACAGCGTCACTGTGATGAGTCGGAGGGCTTAGGTCAACAATCGTGACCTGACCAAACGAGCTACAAAGTCACAATACGTCTGTGGAAATGTGCTGCTTACGGAATGTGGCTATTGACGTTGTCATCAACCAATTGCGGTGGCCTCGCGCCACTGTCATAACAGGTGATGTTGTTGTAGTCTCTGTTTTTTTGGTTCATCAAATACCCCGGTGATTTCTTAGGGACCCCTTCCTTAAGGGTTTTGAGGGGTGCCTTTTCTTGGGTACCCTATTCCCGTGTATTCTTTTCCCTCATCAAATTCGGTGATGATTTGTTGAATGACCCCTCGCTCGAGAGTTACTCAATTGCCCCCTCATTCTGGGTGCGTTGGTCCCCCCCTTTTTTCTTCTCTTTGCGTTTTTTGTGTTTCCTTCTGTTTTTTTTTTTAGGTTTCTGTGTCCACCCTTGGATGCGCTCATCACCCATTTCTTGATTGCCCCCTGGAAAGGGAGCACGTCAGAATTTGGGGGAGAAGTAAAAGGAAAAGTTGGGGTGGGAGCGATGTCATGTTGCCCCCTTCACTCCTTGCTCAGGCGCTTGGTGAGCGAGCGAGTGAGCGAGTGAGCAAACGAGGGACACAGAGGAAGGGGCGCGGGAGGGGGGCGGTTCTCCCCTTTGAGGCGGCCCCTTTGTCAGTCGGCTGACAAGGCCAACGAGGCTGAGTGGACCCCTCCGAGGGGCCCCTTGGAGGGGGCTCGACGAGGCTCCTCTAAGGGAGCCCTCTGAGGGGCTCGACGGGAACCCATTGAGGGGGCCCAATAAGGGGCTCGACGTGACCCCTCCTAGGGGGCCCTCTGAGGGGATCAACGGGATCCAAGAGGGTGCTAGGGAAGGGGCTACAATGTCCCTTAGTAGAGTTTACAGGGGCTGTAGCTACTACAGTTGTTGTTGTTGGAGCCGCTACTACTTCCATTGCCGCAGCTGCTGCTGATTTGTGCAACTGCTGCTACCGCCATTGTTCCAACCGTCGTAGCTACACGACGCTGCTCCTACCAGCACTGCTGTAATCACTATTGCGTGCCACTACTGCTCCTACTCAATGTTGTCGCTGCCACTGATGGTATTTCTACATTTGATGCTATTGTTGTTATTACATCTACTATTACTATTACCGCTTCAGCCGCAACTGCTGTTGCTACCACTACAACCGCTGTTGCTGTTGCGGCCGCTTTTGTCGCCATCCATGACGATGTTGTGCCTACTTACCGCACCTGCGGCGTTCACGTACATTCACTTACTACTCCCTCATGATATTGCCGGCGTGGCGCCACGTGGCACGTTCTCTCTATGTTCCGTCCACCATTGCTCCTTCTACTGCTCAAATGTCCACCTGTGATTTGATACAAAAATCACGTTAATTAGGGCATGTAGGACCATGCAACCACGAACATGAGCTCTGAGTGTGAGTTCAATGTAAAATGGCAAGAATTTGGCCACAGAATATGAAAGAACAAGGAGAATCTGCAAATGAGATCTTAGCGGGCTTGTATAGGGGCGCTGGCAACTAGCCGCACCGGGCCCCGTCACCCCCGCTGAGCCCAAAAGAGTCAATGGGGAGAGCACCTTACATAGACCACATGAAGAAAGAAGGTGGCCTTTTTAGGCACCAAAACACCTGTACAAGTGACGGTGTCTCGACCACCAAGAAAATACAAGCAGTGTTAGAAACACTCTATATCCGCGTCTCATTGTTACAAACAACTTTCCAAACATCGGAAGTGCTACTACTTTCATCGGGTCTCCTTGCCGCCTTAGTACAGTCCACCGGGTGCACGCGTCTGAACCCACTGATAAAAGTATCCTAGTTCTTGACAAGCCAACAAGGCTACTAAAACACATCAACCACATTTCTTTGACGTTGTCGTAGGTGCTGGAGAATTCTGGAACCACTCCAGAGGCCCATCGTGTTTCTTGTCTCTCCTCTACCCTATACCACCAACATTAGGTACATAGGTAATCCATTGGTGACGCTTTTGACTGTTCGGAGCCACACAAACCAACAGGGCAATTCAGCCAACTGCCCTCATCTTTGATGAACCTTCCTGAGCCTTGTAACAACTTCGACCACTCTCGCGAATCGACAACGGAAGCGTCACGACCTTTCGGTCGACTTCTCGATGTATGGAGACCTATCTTGATTTGTAAAGATGCATCTCATCGATCCTCAAAGCTCCCCAAATTCTTGTTGGAGCTTCTCGAATCCGACCACTCACATCGCAAATCTACACGCGTCGCTCGACAATCAACCCAATGACCCCGACTTTGAATCATTTGTAACTCGATGCTATTATATATATATATATATATATATGTATGTATGCATTCGACCATTCTGACACTCATCATCGAAGTACACTTACCGTTGATGATTATACATTCCTCAAGTGTCCTAAACTATAAATCTTGTTGTGCATCACAACTTCTACTTGTTCACCATCTACGCTCTGTTCAGCACAACATTTGGTATTAGAGAAGAGTGGTGATGGAGAGGCATTCAACTACTTTACCCACCAAGAGGATTACCTTGCATAAGCATTCAACGCATCTCGTGCATCAAGACTTTGCAGACTTTGCGACTACGACATGAGGCGAGTGAGCGCAACTGACGACCAGTAGTTGGTCTTTGGTGAAGATTTTAGCGATGGAGGAGTAGAACGTGCCTATGCACGTGAACCCTGAAGCGGTAGCAAATGCGTGGCAGGCTATGCGGCAACTGGATCAACCCGTTCGGCTCTGATGACCAATCCGGTGGTGGATCCTACGGTGGAAAACTTGCTGCCCCTACCGACAACCTCGACATATGCAACAGGAACAAAAGGTGGCACTAGAGAATAGGCGCGCTTCAACGAGGAACTGACAAACCGTATCCCCGCGCTGAAAGGGATCAACAACCATGTGGGCCAACAGCTCAATGTCGCCATGGAGGCTCTTTGCAACGCAAATGCACGAGAAGCGGTGCTCGTCAAGAGAAATTCTCAATTCTCGAGCAAACCCAACATATGTCCAGCCCCACCAAAGCTGTTTGATCTTGCAAACGCTAAAGGGTTTGACGGTTTGGATGTGGCTGACGAGTTTGAGATTTACTACACCGCTGATGGGGTCAATGAAAAACAAAAAATGATTGACCTCGTGGTTGCGCTTTTGTGTGGAACGGTGCTCAGTTGGTGGTCAGGTCTAAAGACCATCCAACGACTGAAAGAGACCGGCAAGACGTCATCAACAACCAACGGCGCCCATCTCATATCACGGACCGCATGCGTTCTACCCTTAGAGCAGAACTGACAATGGCAAGACGTGTTGTTGCCACCAACGAGGTGGATCAAACTCCCTCACGCAATGCTCGCACAATTCGGACAACAAAACAAGAAGTGTGAAGCACGGTTCAAGCTCCAGTGTCTCCGTCATTAGTCCAGCGTGGTAGAGTATACGCGAAGATTGCGTAGATCATCACGGGTGCAGAAATCGTCCCCGATGAGATCTGTTTTCAGTACAACAATGGCCTCAAGGGAGACATCCGGCGAGTAATTGCCATCTTTGGCATCCAAAACGGCTTACCATGTATAATTTCCGTAGTAGAAAGGATTGACAGCGCTTACTACAATGCTCGAATCCAGGAATCCTATGGCTGGCGTCCTCCCAACCAAAATTACCGTGGAAATGGAAAAATCCAGTTGGGGGACTCCTTGGCTCCAATGGAAGTGAACGCTGTCGACCAGAAACATACGCACACCTGCTACAACTACAACAAAGTTGGGCACATCGCTCGAAACGTTTGGAGCAAGTAGCAGGCCCAAAAGGGGAAGAAGTTGTAGAAAAATGAGTTGGGAAATGGCAAAAGAAAGGAGTGAAAGGCGCGACTCTTGTCCGTGAGGAGCGATCTGCGTCAAACAATTGCCCATCTGAACAGCCTACGATGCTACATAGGGTTTCTGGGATTTCAAAGTTCGACGAGGGGAACGAGGACGACCAACGGCGATACGACTAAAAGTTCAACCTCGAGGATGCAAGATTTGTAGAATGGTACCTGCACTATTCGATGGAGGAGCTTCTCAAAGTTTTACAAGCAATGCCATGGTTCGTAAGCTTAGTTTGCGGACTGAACCGGGGGTGTTTGAAGGAAAAACCGTTGACGAGAGAATGCAAATGCGGAGACTCCGGGAACCACTACAGCTACAGGTCGGAGATCCACGGCATGTAACGGTCTGGAGGTCCTGTCCAATGAGTGACCAGAAAATCATTCTCGGATGAGATTTCCTATACCACAACAATTGGCAGGTCGAATGGAACAGCGGTAACGTCTACGTGGAAATCAACGGCGCCAAGCGACAACTACCTTGCATGGGACAGAAGATGACAGTTGAAGCACCAAAAATCAAAGGAGCACAAGAAGCCGCGGTAGCCGAATGGTGACAACCTGTGCACCCGATACCGCTCAACTTTGCCAAGTACTGCATGGGACAAGGAGATCGTACGTGGCTCATTCATCTTGAGCCAATGGAGGAAGCGGAAGTGGTGAAAACTGACTCATCAGCGTCATCGGCCTCATCAGCGGAATCAACAAAGTTCACGATGGTAACCAAAGAGTTCGCACCACTCATATAAGAGTTTGCGAGCGTTTTCCTGGATGAGCTTCCAAGAACATTACCCCCTCAACGAGACATTGATCATCGCATCAAACTGAAGCCAGACAGTCAACCCATAGTTTGAGCAACCATGAACGAACCCAGTTGAAAAAGCAACTCAACGTGATGCTCGATCAGCGGTTCATCCGTCCATCCATATAAATATACGCCGCACCATTACTGTTTGTGAAAGGTAAAAATAGCAAAATGTGGATGTGTGTGGACTAACAGACGTTGAACGACGCTACAATCCATAACCGCTACCCTCTTCCCCGAGCCAGTAGACTTTTTGGCCAACTCGGAGGGGCTCGAATTCTCACCAAAACTGACTTGCGAAGANAGTTTGAGCAACCATGAACGAACCCAGTTGAAAAAGCAACTCAACGTGATGCTCGATCAGCGGTTCATCCGTCCATCCATATAAATATACGCCGCACCATTACTGTTTGTGAAAGGTAAAAATAGCAAAATGTGGATGTGTGTGGACTAACAGACGTTGAACGACGCTACAATCCATAACCGCTACCCTCTTCCCCGAGCCAGTAGACTTTTTGGCCAACTCGGAGGGGCTCGAATTCTCACCAAAACTGACTTGCGAAGAGGTTATCACAAGATTTGCTGGGCAGACGCCGACATGAAGTAGACGCCGTTCCAAACTCACTATGGGCATTTTGAATTCATGGTAATTCCTTTTGGACTTACAAATGCCTCGGGGTCGTTCATACTGGCATTAAACAATATCTTCCGCCCGTATCTAGACAATTTTATCGTTGTGTACCTCGACGACATCCTATTGTACAGTTGGTCCTCGGAGGAGCATGCTGGACATATTCAAAAGTTCTCAAAGTTTTCCAAAGAGAATGTTTTTGGAAAACTCTCGAAGTGCGACTTCGGTCGCCGCTCGATAGATTTTTTGGGTCACGTCATCAACGGTGGATGGATCACAATGGATTCGAAAAAAGTGGCAGCAGTCGTTGATTGGCCAACACTGACTAACATTTCAGATGTTCAAGTTTTCCTTGACTTTTGCAAGTTCTACCAGCGCTTTGTACAGAAGTACGCCCAAGTGTCAGCACCTCTCTTTGACCTCACTCGGAATGAACATGAGTGGCGGTGGGGAGACATCAAACAAGAAGCATTCACCGCTTTGCGGAACGCTGCGCCCTACGATTAGCCGATCCAATGGTCGGTTATGTCATGGTTATGGACGATCTAGATTAAGCCATCAGCACAGTCCTCTCGCAAGACCATGACAACGGCAAGCAACCGGTCGCTTACATGTCTCAAAAACTACGGGGACCACAACTCAGCTATGCTATATCTGAGAAGGAGATGCTCGCGTTCGTACATGCATTCAAGACATGGCAGTGTTATCTGGAGTGCCGCTGATGCATCATACGCACTGACCACCATGTTCTGAAACATTTTATGACGCAGCCAAAACTCAGTTGATGTCAAACCCAATGGATAGAGTTCCTGGAATCTGGGTTTAACTACGATATCGAGTACCTGCTAGGAAAAATCAACCTAGCAAGCGCACTTAGCCGCCGACCAGATCTTGTGGCTGAAACAACAGTACTACAGTTGCAGCAGGATCGGTATCTTGAGCGAGTGTTCACACAAGGCTACGACTAGGATAGCGGATACAACAAGGCAATATTTGGTAGGACGCATCCTATCGGATNGACTTCCTCGTCAGGTGGTTGTTCCTCCAAATGACGAGCCTCGTCGCACGCTGCTCAAAGAATGCCACAACACCGGTCCAGGTGGACACTTGGAAGATGACAATATGCTGAAGAAACTAGCAAAAAACGGCAGCTGCGACAAGATGCAATCCAATGTGGTCAACTTCTGCAAATCCTTTGACGCGTTTCAACGATAAACATCTCGTCACACATTGTCACCAAGACTTCCGCAGCCGCTTCCTATTCCTACAGAACTTTGGGATGATATCTCCGTGGAATTTGTCACAGGATTGCCAGTCACACCAGAGGGATATGACACAATCCTCGTGGTTGCCGAAAGGTTTTCCAATATTTCCCATTTCAGCCAGACAACGACCACTATCACCGTCGAAGGAACAGCAAGGTTGTTTCTAAACAGCATCGTACGAGGACACGACATCCCAGGAATCATCACGAGGGACAAGGACGGTTGATTGACCAGCCTTTATGGCGCAAAATGATGAATCGCTATGGTAGTCGGATCCAACTATCAATGGCACTTAATTCTCAAACCGACGGCCAAACCGAGCGGACCAATCAGATGCTCAAACAACTTGTCTAAACATTATGCGAACCTCATGGGACGGACTTGGAAACCTCCACCGCAACAGGTAAGACTCCATTTGAAGTGGTGTATGGTAAACATCCCGTCACGCCAGCTGGACTACAAAGTCAAAGCAACATTTCTGCGGTTGATGTCCAACACCGAGACTTCTCCACCATCTGGGAAGAAACATGGCAAAACCTTGCAAAGATTCAAGCAGCGATTAAACGAGCAGCAAGATGACATCACAACGACAAAGTTTTTGTCGCCGGTGACAAATTCCTTCTCACCTTGGCTAACATCAAACTTCACGGAGCCAAAAATTCAAGGCTCAAACCTTAATGGTTGGGAACGTTTGAGATCAAGCGCTTGCAAACCCTCGTGGTTGTGCAACTCAAACTCCCCGACATTGTGCAAGTGCATTTGGTGTTCCATACTAGTAGATTGAAGCACTACTAAGACCCCAGCGACAACTTCCCCGGAAGGGATGCCCCTCCACCTCCTCCTGTATGAGTGGACGAGGAAACCAAATACGTCATCAAGGACATCCTTGTGGAAAAATAATAAAATATCTTGTGAAGTGGCATGGCTTCGACAACGCGCATGAAAGCTGGGAACTATAGGACAACCTCCGAGACGTTGATCACCTCATTGACAGCTATTACCACAATTACCGGGTCACATCTATACGCGCACTGGGATGTTGTGGCTAAAACGGGGGGAAGTGTTACGTACTAGATGTACACGAGTCCCTAATCTTTCTGAATGGGCATTTTTGTTAGTACACAAAGAGCCCACCATGTGTCGAGACCCCAGTTTTCACTTTGACAGCTAAGGGCAAGTCGGCCAATTGCCCTTGCCCTCCAATGAACCTTTCCAATGTTTCTGACAACTTTGACCAGTCTCGTGAATCAATGACAGAAGTGTCACAATCTTTTGGTCAACTTCTCGATGCATCGAGACATATCTTGATTAATAAAGATGTATCTTGCATCTTCACCGTTGATCCTCAAAGCCCCTTGATTTCTTGGTGGAGCTTCTCAAATTCGGCCACTCACGACTCGACTCCACACGCGTTGCTCGACAATCAACCCAACGATCCTGACTATGCCTCATTTGTAACTCAATACCTGTGTACATACGTTTCACCATTTCAACACTTGTCATCAAAGCACACTTACCGCCAGTAGTAAACTGCTCATATGTTCCAAATTCTAAGTTGTGTTCTGCCTTTGCATCTTTAACCTGTTCACTATCTACGCTGAGTTCGGCATAAGTGCCTCGCGACCAATTTGGGGTCCAGTGCAATTACACCGCAAAATGCTGAGTGGGACTACTCCATGGAGCATGCAACAAATATAAACTGGTGGCTTCCTTAGGATTTTAAAGGCAACGACCTAAGAACCCATATGTACATCTTGGATGGACCAATGCGCCCTAAAGTGTTCCAGGTTATGCCCCCACCAAGAGCAAAAGAGAAGAGTTGGAGAAATTTCATTGCATTTTAAAGTGGCCATAGGCCACAGTTTGGGACCGTGATGCTTCTCACAGGAGACACGAGCCTCAACATGGGTGAGTCAAACATTGTGAGGTAGACCTCCAGTAGCAGCCATAGCACTTGATTGCGTATACATGCTTTTTTCCATATGGAGCACGACCGGAGGGCATTCCAAGTGTGAAGGAATTAAGGCTTACCATAAACACTAACACTCACCCATGACCTGCTGTCATTCAAACCACATGACACAGTAAGAAAGGAGAAGAGAGGGGCTAGAAAAAAGCAAAATGGTGGCAGAATATATAATCATATGGTGAACAAGAATCACCCGCACTCATTGGGACACGCAAGGCTAGTAGCATGTGGTGCACAATCAAAGAGATTATCGCTGAGTACCTTTGTGAGAATGCCAACTTAATGCAACCGCGTGTCAACCAATACAACCCAAATAATTCCAGTAGCGATGCATTTGTGAACCAAGTGATGCTCAACATTCCTATGCATGGTGCATGAGTGGTCCATGCCAACGTTTTCAGTGATGACATTTGTGCTTTGGTTTTCATAGCAAAGGATGATTTTGTGGATGGGGACGCACTTACAGTAGTTTGCAACATAGCCGAACAAGTTCACATGTACATGTGCCGAGTACAACATACGCGACTTTTTTCAAACTCCTTGCACCACATCCCTGCTTCCTACTCTTCCAAGAGACTGCTTTTCACCAGACCTATCTGACTTTATGAATCTGAATCATGTGTCCAGTCAATGTAAGTGAAACCATTGACAATGAATGAGGAGTTGTGCTTTGAAGTAGAGCCATTTACATAAAATAGAGAGTATCTATTGCACAACACACAATGCCAACTCAGTATGAATTTCCATTGGACACCAATCAAACAAAGATGGCACATTCAAAGCAAATGCTACTTGGACACGAGTGGTGGTGGCTGGGTACATCAGTGAGACGATGACACATGAAAAGTTGGTGGCCTCCACTTCCTCCTCCAGTTTAGAAGCATGCAACTTGAGCAATGTCTCCCCGACTAGAGTCATCAGAGTGGAGGAACTGAGAACAGAAGAGAGTGCACATGCAAAACTTTGCTACATAGATGTTTGGTGAACATGGAACGTCTGGGGTGAACAATTACGCTGAACCTCCATGCACAAGAAGATTCCAGCTGGAACGAATCTTGTAAAACTGAGTGTAGGATATCATTGGCGGACTGGAAGGTATCGGAATGCAAGGAGACGATCATCCACATAGACAAGGATGGCCACAAGAAGGGCAAAGGGTGCATTGAGAAACTAGGTCCGGTCGAATTTGCTTTCACGGAGTTTGTCCCTTTCAACCGCGGAGGTGATGTATTGGTTCAAATATTGTGCAGATAATCTTAGTCCATAGAGAGCCTTACACAGACACCAGACCTTGTTGGTGCCATCTGGGAACCATGGTGGTTGAATCATGTAAATCTCTTTGTTCAGAAAATTGTGAAAGGAGTTGTTGAAGTCCATTTTCTCTGGTTCCCTATTGTGCTGGTTCACAAGAGAGAGGAGAGCCTGAGCGGTTGTGTAGTGCTCCATTAGGAAAACGGTCTCATCAAAGTTGATCCCAGGGATCTGTGCAAAAACGTTGGTGGTGAGTCAAACCTTACACCGTTCGTCCGGGCTGCGTGGTTTCAGATTTTGGTGCTAGACCCTCTTGGAAGAAACAACCTTTCGACCTGGTGCGAGATCCACCATTTTTTACACACCACGCTTAGTTGGAGCATCTAAATCTTCCTGCATTGCTTTCTTCTAAAGAGTGGATTCAACAGAGTTGCGTGCTTCACGTATTATCTTGGGCTCAAAGGACAAGGGAAATAGTCCATAAGTAGTAGATTGCAAGCTACATATCCAGCTACAGAAACACGGAGAGCTTTATGGAATTCATGTTTGACGAGGGAGTACCCTGCCCCAGTGCTGGAATAATGAACAAACATGGCTGTACATGGGCTATCCTGGAAAGACGAAGTGCCAAAAACACTGTGATGCAATGAGGAGTAGTGGGAGCCTGCTCAGTGGGAGGAAATGAGTCTCCAAGTCTAGATCCACAAGAGATGGATTCATTTGAGGGAGCTACAGGTGGTCGACTATGAGAGGGGAGAGCCCGTAGTTGACCATCGCAGACATGAAGTGACATGTTGAGCCTGACAGAGGTGGCAGGCACTACTCAAGACTGCACTAAGGACACGGACAATGGAGGAGACAAGATAGATGGCACAAGCAACATGAAGAATGACTGCTCAGGTGACAAAACAGTGGATGCCAAGTGAGGAGATAGTAAAGAGGTAGGCACAGATGGAAAGCTCTGGGCTGGTGGTGCAAAGGCACACATGACACAAAATTCACAGACCCACTTCCAAGCGGAGAGATTGAGACAAGAAAGATCAGAGATGCAAGACCGGAAAAGACGCACTGGAACAAATCCTTGAATAAGAAGAATTCCCAAGACTCAATGACTCAGCGACACGTAGGGTCCCAGATGCGCGAAGCCTTGGAGGAAGAGGAAACACCAAGAAAGATAGACAGGTAGCCATGAAGGGAGAGCTTTCCCTCATAAACTTCATTGTGAGACCAGAAGGCGGCAACAGAGCCTCGGACACAAGCCAGAATCAAATCAGCACGACGACCGGTCCAACATTCAAAGGGAGTGGCACAATGAAGGGTGAGCTCTGGACAATATGGTTCCATACCTAAATCATGTTGGACATTGCCATAAGTTTAAAGAGAGGAAATCAGCCGGCGGTAAAGAGGAATTAGTGTACACCATCAACAAGGGTAGGGATCCAATGCTAAGAGAAACTGTTTTTTTAGGGTGTGTATGGAGCGGAGGGCTCCATGCGGACACCACGGGACTAAGAAAATCAGGAGATGGAACCGAAGAACTCACCACCACAATCCTAGTGGAAAACATGAAGCTCACATTGACAGACTCATTCAGCATGGGAAAGCCAATTCTTAATACATTCTGTGACATCAATTCTCTGCCAAAGATAAACCCAGTGAAAGGAAGGAGATTTATCATCAAAACACAAAACGTAGCACTTGAAATAGTCGAGGAAGTCCTAAGGAAGGGGTTCCATCACACCAACATGGACAAGATCAACAGGGTGTGTAGCCAAGGACTCTACTATGATGAACGGAGAGTGATGAAACATGTGGAGGATGGCAGCACTGTGGATGTGGCAAAGATGGCGATGCAAGAGACACGTGTGGTTGGAGGACAAAGCAGGGAAAAGATTTGCTAGAGTGGATGTCACGGAAGTTGAGAGTAGAGAAATGGAAACGTAAAAAATGTGGTCACAATGATGTCCTGGGAGATCAAACCGACCAGAGCAACAAATAGGAATTGCATGGAAGCCATGACTTGAAACAAAGTCCATGCCCTCGTCATCAAGGGTGGTTATGAGCAACAGGCTGACCTCCAAGTCAGGATTGTACGGCACATTGCGTAAGAATAGGTCTCCACCGTAAGCAACACAGTGAATGAAACCAAGGTCCTCAATAGGGAGAAGCTTACCAAAGGCAGTTTGAACGAAGCCCACGGAGCCAACAAGACCAAGGAAAACAAAGGAGGAGTGGCAAAAATTCATTTGGTTGGTGGTCCCTGAATCAGTGATCCAAAAACTACTTGATATCCATGTAGAGGGAAACACAAGGCAAACAAAAAGAGTGCTACATGGTTGTAAAAGGGAAGACGAGGACACACCAAGGTGATGAGGCAGTGTAATGGAATTCTATTCTTCAATCTACGGCTGACCATCATGCACACACCCAAGTACAGCCCCAGAAGTCATGCCATGAAGGGCTCCATCCGACTCACATACAAGAGTATGGAAAAGGTCCACAACACACTAACATGCATGGTGACAAAGATGAAGCAACTTAGGTGGTGCTATAGAGTGCACTCAACACGGCGCAAATTAGGAAGACGCTTGCTGGATTACCAGTCAGAGAAGTGTCCACTTTCATGAAACCAGGATGGCGCATTGTGTTTTTTAGAGGGCAGCCCATAGTAGGAGAGGCCAGTGGAAGGAGGCGCCCAATTCCAAGAGGGAGACAAGGAGGAAGGCTACTTTTGGGAACAGTGTCAAATCAAGACACAGCAGCGGATGTTGATGAGCATAAAGAGGATTGAAATGCCACTGTGGTATTGGCAGTGGCAGGTATAGAGCTGCTGAAGCGATTTCAAATCCAGAAGGCACGCATGGCGGAGGCAAGGCGGGATCATCACAATGGGCTGAAAACTTGGGAGCTCATTGTTTTGAAGCTCCATGTTTCCGGCATGTGACCACATCAAGGAATAAGGAAGTGTTAGCGGTTTTGCCTCCACGACCTCTCACGTGTCCTTTTCTGTGGCCCTTGCCACATTCACAACTAGCTCCTTGGGTGGAGTGTGCAGCAGCGGTAGAAGTGGTAGAGGTGTCATGCCAAAAACATTGGTGGCCGTAGCGGCGGAGCAGGAAGTGGTAACATCAGTCTAGACATTTCAGTGCAGGCAATTGTTTTACAGGCTTGACCACCAGTTTGTGAGATTGGTAGCAGTTAACTCTTTTATGGCACCAATATCTGGGATAGAGTGAGGCAGCAAAGGCTCAAACACAATTCTCTCAAGCTCAGCAACTAGAAAATGCAGATGGATATTGGAGAGTTCAGGAATAAGCTCATTCGCAATGGAGAGACAGGCTAACAACTAACCCAACACTGCTTTTCTGAAGCCACACACCAAACGCAAGCTGCATATCCAATGAGCATCAGCTGATTCATTTGTACACTTTTACAGCTGTTTGAACTCAACAGTCAACACTCTAGAAGGTGTGCCGAATGACTATTTCTAGGTGGAGAATGGGTGCATGAGCCCCCATGGGATCTTCTGACATGTTCCGTGTGGTGTCAATGTTTTACGTACCGATCTTGTCAGTGAGGTAGTCAGGGCCGGCCAGAATGAGAGAACGCAGAACACAAGTAGCTCCTATAGGTTTGGGAGCAAAAGGAGAGAAGCGGAGGGAGTAGCAGGGGAGTAATGCTCCCACAAGATATCACCTTGAACAAATGAGCTGAAGCCGGTTTCCCAGGAAGAGAATGCAAGCTAGTTGGTGTAGTGAGGCGGAGGGCTTTCAAAATCCTTTTGGCATTGCGGAAGCAAGGTGTGGAAAATGGTGGCAACAATTTGCATGAGAGGCGGCATTGCAGCATCACTAGTGTCACCCGCAGCATCAGAGGAGCCAGAGGAGGAGTCAACACCTGGATTAGAAATGACAGTAGCAATGGAAGGAGTAGAGTCGAATAACTCCATGACTCTGTCGGCCAAAGCAGTGGCCATCTCTCTTGAGCTGCGTGAGCCTTACTAACTGGAGGGCCTGACTGGTTTTTTTCTGTTTCATGCAGACATGGTGAATGCATCTGGAGATGATGGAG
>SZWC01006739.1:77813-93777 GCA_023375785.1 Penium margaritaceum | reverse complement strand
ACATAGCAAACTGGAAGTGCAGGAGCACCAAGAAGAGTAGTGGTACCACTGCTGCTGCTGAAATGGACAGGATGGTGATCCACATTGCAACAGCCACCAGGAAGCACATAAGTAGTTGCTGACATGACAAGAACACTAGTGGCATTGTGATGTATGATAATGCAAGCATTACACGTGGGAGTGATGACGGTGGAAGTGGTGGTTGCACATGTGGAGCTGACAGTGCTGGAAGTTGTGTCCGCTCGAGTGGTCGTAGCAGTGGCTTCAATAGATGAGGCTGACAATGATATTTGTTGACGCGGCAGTGAGAAGGGAATGTGAGTCAACTGCCTCAGTGTAGGCTATGGTAGCACATTCAATGGCTTTTCCTGTGGAGAGCCTGTTGGCTCTTGTTGTGGAGAATGCGGCTGTCATGCCAATCGTTGCTTCAAGAACAGTGCTGGTGAGGCTCATAACACTTTGGTGCAAGGACAGCTTTGGGACACGTCTGGGCTGCTCTTAAAATTTGGCTGCAGAGGATGGTGTGGTTTTTTCTGTGTTGTGTGGGCAAGCGTGAGATGGTTGTGGGGCACATCCTTGGAGATGATTCAGGCAAGTCGTAATTGATGTGGATGTGGAGATCTCTCACCTTTTCAAGGTGTAAATTCTTGCCACGCCAGTTGTCAAAGGATAGCATGCGTACTTACCATGCCATGTCATTGTCGTTGTGCAGTGTTGAGGCCTATCGGTGAACTTTGGGACAGAAAGCTCTTGGTGCACGCTCTCATGCTGCGGTGCGTGGCGAGTCGAGATCGTAGTTGTATGCCCCTTTGAACGAAGGTGGAGAAGCCAGCAAGTAAGATGAAGGAGAAGTGGTGGGAGCTGTTGGTGTGGAAGAGATGATGGGCTGGGTGCTAACGCCAAGAGACAGGAACCTGCTGCCAATGCTGTACAGTAAACGCTGCGCCTGACAATACACCGGAGCTACAGGAGCTGCAAGTGTAGAGGCAATGGCAGTTGCAAGAGTTTGAGGTACTGGAGCTACAGTACCTGTGGCAGACGTGGAAGGAGATGAAATGGTTGAGAAACAACAATAGAAGCTTTGATGAAAGATACACTGGAGCTACAGTGGTAGAGGAGGATGGGCTGAGACGGCCATGGGACAGGAGAAGCAGTGTTGGCAGATGCGAGGGGCCAAGAAACCGGAGCTATCACAGCAAGATTTGCGGTGGCAACAGTAGACGCGGAGCTGAAATGGCCAGTGGGAAAAAAGAGAGCCTGTACAGTCAAACATGAGAGGCTGAGACACCAAAGCTTTAGCATGAGAAGCTGTAGCAGCAACGGCAGATGTGGAAGGAGAAAAAATTTCTGAGGAGCAGCAACCCAGGCTGTGGGGAAAGATGCACTGGAGTTGCAGCAACAAGAGGTATAGTAGCCACAGTAGATGTGTAGGGTGTAAGACAACCACGGGACAAAAGGAGAGGCTATGATGGCAATGTGGAGGTCGACACGTGAGAATGCTGTGGAAGACATGCAGATCAGTGAGTGGTACCACAAAGGCAAGCTAGGGACAAGAAACTGAGCCTTAGTGGTGGAATTTACTCTAGAAGAAGCTGAGGAGCCAAGATGGCTGGTACGTGAATTCAGGATGGACAATTGGGCTACGACAAGCAATGGTGAGAAATGGGCAGAGACATGCCTCTGTGGTTGATGCCATCAATGTGACATTACCATGATGACATAGGTGGGCCTGAGATCAGGGCCCAAGAACCTTGTGTAATTGAGTGGAGGGAATTTCCCTCCTTACTTTGATACCAGTAGTTCCTCACAAGGGTGTAAGGGAATGGAGCGGAGAGTGAGCAGATTATGGGAAGAATCCCACAATACACATGCCATGGAGAGCTTGTGGTTCTTAGCAAGAACCGCACAAAAGAGATTAAAAACAGTAACCCTAGGCGATCGGAGTACAATCACGCCAAAATGTGTGTGCCTCGCTCACGAATTATGCACGTCGAGGGCATACCGCCACCTGGAGTTGAGCCCAACCACTTGGAAAACTTGAGAGCGGCTACTCACTGAGACACAAAGTAGTTTGAGCTTGGTGGCTGCCTACGTATCAGAATCCAAAACATAAAGGAAACCCTCCTGGTTTCCACATACATGCAGGAGAGATGAAGGCATCTCAAAGTGTCTGAGGTCGTGTTCCCACCACGAGCAAAACCAAAGAGTCTGGAGAATGTCATGGCAATGGAAAATGGCCACAGGCCACAACTTGGCTACATCATTTATATGTTCATGTGGATTAAAACACGAGGGAATTCCAGGTGTGATGGGCCACAAACTGACCACGGACACTTTACAGAATACAGGGATAAAAACAAGAACGAGGTTTGCTTGGGGTCTTGGAAGTTCAAGTTGAGTGACGCTTGCGACGCAACGTCCTCAGAGGCTGGCTTCAAGAAGCCCCGCCAATAAGTCAGGTGGTTGTAAGAATGTAGAGGCCCATCTCTAGGAAAGCGTAGCACCATCAAGAAGTCAACGGAATATAATTGAAAGATTGACACACTTTGTGATGTTTCTGTCGAAACTTGTATAATGTGATTGAAACTCTCTAACATGAGACTAAAGGTAAGGGTCGTTGGCCAAAATACCACTGGTAGAACAAGATAGGCATCCAAAGATCAATGCGTCCTTGGACATGAATGTAAGGACAGAGATTCTCACATGTACAGTTTAGGGACTCGTGTACATTAGGTTTGTAGCAATTTCCGCCCATTTGGTCACCAAGTCTCGGTGCGTTGCGCGACATAGGTCAATGCCGGAAAAAATAGCCATTGATTTGCTTACCATTGTCCTGTAGGTTTTCATACGGCTCCAAACTGATGTGCTACGTGTTTTAGCCCTTCAAATCACACAGATAGACCATGATGATATTGGTAAAATGTTTTCATCAAATGTGAAAAAAAAAAACACGTAAAATTTTGTGAGTGACATGTCTGGCATGGAATGAACTAAGTAGAGTATCAATGATTTATTTTGTTTAGAAAAATGCATTCATTCGAGTTGTACAGTGGCACAAAATCAATCCACCACAATACAATTCCTCCATGATTAAGGAAAATTCATGGTATATGAAAAACAGATGGAATAGCTTCTATTTTATCTCCTTTAGTATAAAGCATACAAACATTGAATCAAATGATATTTAGATAACAGCATATTAACATAGAATAATTTTATGTTGATCAGTTTGAAGGAATGAAGTATCCAGAATGTTCTATGATGTATTTGCAAGTTAAAAGACATGTTCATGACAACACATTACAATTTTGTAATGGTGTGTACAGCTTTTTTTCTCTCCAAAAACCTGTTATAATTGAAGCAAAAAGGTATGTACAGTTTCATCATGATTTTGATTCAGCCCATAAACAAATGCATGATGGTGGATCTACCAAGCTCCAGATCCCACTATAAAGGCCCAAACAAGAGCATTGAAATCAAAACAGTTCACATATTGTCATAGGTGAACCATTTGGAAATTAGTTACAGGTACTTATGTCATGATAGAAATCATTAAGTTTTTTTTTCATGGAAGCCTTTATCATATCCTGATATGATGTTAAAAAAAACATTTCGTAAGAAATACTGCAACATTCATAAGAACTCTTTTCTTATAACTAAAACATTTATTTGCGTGGAATGAAACGTCTCTTTAAAAGCTAAGTATGCAGATTTGTTCTCAGTGAAAAAAAGCATGTACATATAACTAAGAATTCATAAACATATTCTATGGATAAGGTTTTTCGTTTTTGGAATGTTCATTTCCACTATTTTGGCATGGGATCAGGTCTTTGTCGTCCGAGAGCATCTTGCCAAGGCACTTCTGAGTCAAGAAACTCATGTTTTCTTTCCTGCTTGGTTCATGTCCTGATCCTGTCAAAGTTTTTCGACCTCGCATCCGGGCAGCTCTTGTCGTAGCTATCGAGTCCCACAAAAAAGGTAACGAATTCTGCAAATTTTGTTTTGCTTGCACCGGCTCTGGACCTCTAAATACGCAAGCCGTAGAGATAACGCGCCGCGCGGGCTCCGTAAATGACTGATTTATTGAGAAGATGGGCCCAGTTGAAAAAGTACGCACCGTTACTAACTCCGCGTGAGTAACTGTGGCTGTGGTTTGGGTCCAGAACAGCAGGAATGAAGAGACATGTCTCGCGCCTCCACACTCATGCTGTACCTGGAGCACACTGCGCTGCGTTTGATGAGTCACCACAGGATGAGGGCTCCTTCCCTGCTTGCTTGGAAGACTGTCCGAGGTGTTCCCCTGGATGCTCTTGCAGGGGATTGGTAGCAGCAAAAGCAGCAAAGGTGACACCAATGGATGCACACCCACTATCCTACTAAATCTTAATTCTGATTTTGATGTTCTGTACTATCCTCGTTTTTTTTTCAAATCACCTTGAAAAGCATTATATGTTGCACAAATAGTCAAAAGTTTAGTGTGCCAATGTCAAGGATCTATGCACACGTCGTCTTACCAGGTGTGTTCTACCGTCCAACAAGCCTTCTCTGACCTGGTTGACGCTGAATGAAGTGAGAAAATGCTTTTGACGACAGGTCAAATTTGCTCAACACAAACTTCAAGTTCAGCTCACTAATGACACGTGTACAGTGACTCTTTTGTCATGTTCTGTATTTTACTTCTAAATTCAAACAACCAAGATTTGAAACAACAGAAGTTAACTTCACGTCAAAATGTTGTCAAGAAACAATAACCCTGCACCACCTCATCCTCCTCCTCCTCCTTGGGCTCATCATGAAACAGTAGCTCATCTGAATATGGAGCAGCCTCAATCTGGAATGCCGGATCAAATGCACGCATCAATTTAGAGGGAGCCCATGCATTCTTCACAAATGTACTGCTTTGCATTGTACAACCATGTACATGCAGATTCTTTCATTTCTTTCATGCCGATGTTCATGCTTCCACCAATGTTGACCCATGTACCACGTACAATGCCACAACGTTGTGGACAACGAACGACGTTGTAGTCCATTTTGGGGACAATGTTGTGGCACCTTTACAATGCTGGTTTCAATGACACCCATCATGCCAGAAAGCTGAAATTGACCATTTTCATGAAGGATGGTTTTCATATGTACACTACAGATTGAAATTTTAACTTCACTTCATACCACATAAACGGTACCTCCATTAACTGTTTGCCCCATTCACATAGATGTGAACAGAGGCACATGCATGGCCCACTGCCATACATTCTGGCTACCATCTGCATGTC
Source organism: Penium margaritaceum (assembly GCA_023375785.1). Classification (NCBI taxonomy): domain Eukaryota; kingdom Viridiplantae; phylum Streptophyta; class Zygnematophyceae; order Desmidiales; family Peniaceae; genus Penium; species Penium margaritaceum. The sequence goes on along the minus strand of SZWC01006739.1, from coordinate 88,501 downwards.
ACACACTATATTCTATGATCATTAGCAAGGCACTGTAGGCAGGTCAAACAGAACATTGTATGCATTGTAAGCACAGTGTCAATGAAACGACCAGCTGCATGTTGCACATTACATTATGCAAGGAGTAGCTAGGCATTGTAAGCAAGTTAAACAGCTGCATGTTGCACATTACATTCTGCAAAGAGTTGCTAGTCAAACAGGATTAGAATATCAATGAATTTTATCCAAGGAGTGATTTTACAGAGACAACGTAGCCTTCCTACTTCCTAGCACGTCCACGCTTGGCTGCCTTCTCCCCTGCAGCATGGCGTTTTGTGCCTGAGGCACGGGCATGAGAAGGCTGTCCACTGGCATGAGCATCTTGTCCTCCTGCTTCATGTGGCGGTGGAGGTGGAGTTGTAGTATTGGATTTGAAGTAGGAGTTGCAGGAGTTGCTTCTATTTGAGCAGTTACTTGTGGTGAAGTAGGTGCTGAAGGTGCTCCTGCAGCAGTTGATTCTCTTGCACAGGCTGTTTTTGCTATAGCTGCTGCTGTAGCTTGTGCTGAAGCAGCTGCAACTGCTGCTGCAGGTGCTCCTGCATCAGATGCTGCATCAGCTGCTGTAGTTGTTGCACGAGTGTGGCTGCGACTGGTCTGCCTGCTTCCAGATGCCACGGCCGGGGGCTCCTGCCGCATGCGTACACGGCGTGCATGCGGTAACATGGGAGAGTCAACAAGAACACGTACGTTGGCTTCCAGATCAATGACGTCGTCATCTCCCTCCGCACCATTGAAGTCCTCCTCTTCATCTTCACCCTCATCACTTTTACTGCCATCCTCTTCATCCTCATTGAGCAGCTCCACATCGCCCCCCTCCTCCACAATCTCCCCATCATCTTCACTGGCCTCTCCGTCATCTGCTTCCTCTCCTTCTGCTGCCTCTGTTGCTTGTGGCAACTGCTTTGCTGCTCGCCCGCCGCTCTTCCCATAGTGCTTTTGTAGCCTGACATTGCAGCGGATGAGCAACTCCAGTGTTGAGACGAGCAGGCGGTTCCTACATGCAGTGTGCACCAACTCATGCGTGGAGGACACACGCTCACATTCAGATCACGAACAAGGCTGAGACAAAACTTTCAGTGCGAGGTCATGCAATGTGGGTATGTAATGGATGTAGTTGACATGCCACTCCACTGGAGTCATGCTCCTGCACTGAACCTTGGCCACGGCTGCCACAGCCTTTGGGTTCTTCCTTGCAGTGACAGTTGGGACTGGCTGGACCATGACCTGACCTCTCTGGAATGTGGAAATCTCATGCAGCAAGTCATCATGCTTGTCACCAGGCACCAGCGCTTCCACCACAACCTGCCATGCCTGAATGGTGGCTGAATCCTGTGACAGATCATTGCCAAAATGCTCAGGGTGCATGCGGCGAGCTGCGGCATACAATGGGCATGACATGTCCTTTGTCCAGCATGCATTCAGCCTGCCTAGAGTAAACTTCACATAGGACTTGGGCACCCTGGCTGGTTTCCTGCCCTTCTTCTCGCCCAGTGCCCTGAGCTCCTCAAAACAGTCAAGGAGGCCCTCGTATATCTCACCTGCAGAGCCACCACTCCTGTCAGCCACCCGCAATGCTCTCACCAGCGGCTTCAGTAGATCTTTCAGTTGATGGACATGAACACAAAACACTCTGCGATGGATGAGACGCCGTACCTCCTTCTCCCTTGCCTTGAAACCTGCATCCCTTCGCATGTCCATCTGCTTCTAGAGGTCTGTGTCCACCATTGTCTCCAAGTTTTCCTTCTGGTCAAGTAGACGTTCGACCATGTCGAAGGTGGAGGCAAATCTGGTGTCACATGTCTGGAGGACACAAGGATGTCCTCCTTGTAGAGCTGGTGGAGGCGAATCTGTAGCTGGCACCTATCATTGTGCTTGTCCATGCTGGTCTGCCGGAAAGACGCAGCCCTCCTCGCGCTGAAGATGGGGACCAAATCTGAGGCAGTGGCTGTTACATGACTCTCCTGACGGGTGGACTGTCCACGGTGAGGCCCCTCGTCGTCACTGTTGGCCTCCAACATGACCCCGGCTGCTGCGGCTGAGGCGTGCGTCTGGTACTTCGCCCACAACTTTACCCACTGCACGGGTTTGTCCTTGGTCCCCCACTCTGCTTCAAGTCCCTTGTACAACAGGACACATTGCGGCCTCCATCTTGAGGGAGGCGGTGGGACTCGTTCCAGCCGGAGGGCATCGCGGGCAGTGGTGGTGGGTACGGGCACCACCGAATGTTGTTTTTGTCACCATTAAAATGGCCGTGAATGCGATCACAGGTCCCTGCTTTGATGGTGCCGCATGAGCCACAGCGCCAGCCCGCTTTCTTCGCCTATGTGGGAATAGGGTCACAGTGCTTGCTTGATTCCTTTTTCAGAAAGTCACCGCTGCACTGGTGCTTACGTGGAGGATTCCAGCAAGTTGGGTTGAAGAAGGCATTGGTAATGCCAGATGAAGGAATGGGTGACTGAACGGTGCCAGCAGCAGAGCTAGCCCCCCGAGACGGGTGAGATGACGAGCCGGAAGGTTGAGACGCTATGCTGGTGCGACACGTGTTGCACCAGACGGCTTGCAAAAGGGTGGGGTGGTACTAAAGCCAATGACACTTTGAGCTCGTCGAACGCTGAAGTCCTCCCGAGGGGAGGACTTTGGCGAGCGCGAGCCTTGGTTGGTGCACAGATGACCCATGCACCAGAGACTCTGGATTGGCATTGCAATATGATGCACCGGAGGAAGGACTTTGGCGACTGTTTGCCACGGGTTGTGGTGCATGGATGATCCATGCACCCATGATCTTGGATTTGCATCGCAAGATGATGCAAGGAACATGAATACAACGGACCATTTACAAATTTTGGCATGCAAAACATATCAACATATATTGGTTGCGTAGCATGTAAGAACCAATAATGGTGAACGAATCAGGCACATGAGTTGACAGAATATGAGCCTGCTACACAATTCAAAAACCAAGAAAAGGAAAAAAAAAAGAAGAAAGAAGGAATATGCAGTTCAATGGTGCAGTTGGGTCACACGTGGACCTTGCTATCTGCTTAGTTGGAGGTGAGGCTGTTCATGCAATTGGTCCAATGCGATGGTGAGGTTGTTAACCAACCAGTGATTGCCTTGCCCTTGCTGAGCTGTATGATACATGCATTGTCTTCTGTAATGCAGCACATGCTGCCATGCTATCCGGCGAAGTAGATCGTCGCGGGTGGGCCATCGTACGCAGACCTGAAACTCCGATTTTTGCAGAATTGCCGTGTTCCCTGTCAAAGTCTCCCTGGTGAGCCATTTGTCCATTTTGGTCAATCCCGGGTCATGTAAGGGGCCTACCACACAACATTGGAGCAACTTTTTACTTCATTGTAGTGTCGTTGTTGTAGGGCCCCTACAATGAGGTCAACATTGGTGATGTGGATGGCCTTACACCCCTGACGGAGCATCTCGTGTAGCTGCTTTTTGAGTTTGGTCAGCTCATGGGCGCTCATCAAATAGGTCCTCTTCACTGATAATCTGTTATCTTGCTTCAGGTCTATCTAGTAGTTGTTGTTCTTTGCAGAGGTAACTCTCGAGGATGTTTGTCAAGAAACCCTTTGCACTCTTTAACAAGTTGTGCAAACTCTCTCGGAACAGCTGCGAACGTGTCATGTGTCAAGGCCGATGTGGTTGCCTTTGTTGTTACAATTCCTTTTTCTTTCTCCATCTTCACATGGACTAGCCATGCTTGTGCTCCGTGTTGGAGAGATCTCTTGGCCACATCTAGCAATATTGTCTTCCATTTTACGGCTACTACAACTTCCTCTACTGCTTCCACCTTTGCTACTTCCCGTAACTGCTGTTACATCGTGAGTTGCTCGATCAGATCCAGGTGTTGTTTTTTTTTTCATTAATATTCACACAGACTACTCCGCTGCTCCAGTGTACCTACAGATTGTGGTGGCATAGGAAATCTCACATAAAGATGATTTTATGGTCGCTCATTAGAGAAGTCCTCCAAACTGTTACACCGTGTAGATCTTTGAGTTGCACTCACAGATGTTCACAAAGTCAACGGTTCTTTAGTAGTCCGTTGACAGTTTTCCCTTGCAAAAACCCCTGGATTGCTCTACGTGTCCAGCTTCCAAAGCAAAGTGTTGCTTACAAAGCTATGAGAAGCTCCTCCATCCAGTAGCACCGGTACCATTTCTCTACTTCTACAACTCATTGGTTGTACTTGGAGAAGCATTGCCAATTGGTTGTCCTCGCACCCCTTGTAAAACTGGATTCCTGAGAACACAGTGTTCTCGGGAATCCTCAGTTGCAATAATGCGAGCCACTTAGATGGGCTATTGGTCAGTGCAGATTTGTGTGACCGGACAAGAGCTCCGCCGCCTACTCCTGTCCTTTGAGATTTCTCAACTCCTCAAATTTTCTCTATGACTTCTTTCTTTTTTTGGGCCTGTTGCTGCCATTTCAAATAGTCACCGCAAATTGGCATACAAACAGAAATCAAGAGAATTACTTCTTAATCCAAAAGACAGCCCGGAGGACGCGGGTGATCCATATCAGAATCTCTTGGAGACAGCTGGGATTCCGCTGTCCCAATCCGGAGGCCTAGATTGGGTAGCTGGATTGGAGGGGCTGGCGGACACGGACGGGGCGGCCGGCGTAGAGGTGCCAGAAGACGCGGATGGGATAGCTGGCCCAGAGGGCCTGGAAGACATGCACGCGGCGACCAACGCAGAGGTGCTAGCAGACACAGGTGGGGCAGTTATCCCGGAGGGGCTGGCAAACACGCTCGGGGCGGCTGACACAGAGGTGCCAGCGGGCGCTTACGATGTGACGCCTAGACGTGGTTAGACAGAGGATGGATCCACCACTCCTCCACTCGACAATAGGGACATCAATGCACCGGAGTGAACGAGGTCATAGGGAAATAGGTCCTTAAAGAAGTGGGCATCCCGGGACTAGATGATGCAGTGACGGGATGGATCCCAGAAGCGTCATGCCTTTGACTGATGCGAGGCGCCAAGGAAGGTCAGGGACGGCTGCGAGGCTCAAGCTTGTTGCCTTGGTGTGGGGTAGGCAGTCACACAACGGCCACGCTGCCCCATACACGAGCTAGCTGGAGGTCGGCGTGCTCGCCATACTAGTGCTGGTATGGTATGGACTGATTGGGAAGGGGTTCGTGGGGAATCCGGTTCCAGACTCACGTCATGTAGGTCATGGCTTTGAAGTAGAAGCCATCGGATAGACCAGACTTGATGCACATGGTGCAGACAGCGTCAGCCATGGTGTGGTTCCACTGCTCAGAGACGTTATTCTGGGCTGGCATGTAAGACTTCGTCGTCTCATAATGGATGCCGCAGGAGGTGAGGAAGAGTGTAGTTTCCCCCAAAGACTCTCCGCCGCAATCAGAGCAAAAGTAGCACAGAGGGCAACCACACTCGCGCTCAGCACAGACGAGCCAGTCCCGATTAGTGGGGGCGAAATCACTCTTCTTTCCAAGACAGAAGACCTAGCTGTAGCCAGAGTAGTTGTCGATGAAGGTCAAAACATAGTGTACGTGCTCCCTGGTGGACTCCGTCGGAAGGGGACCCATGACATCAGAGTAGACCAAGTCCGGCTGGGCGGATGCACGTGAGGAGAACATGGGGTAAGTGGACCAATGCATCTTCCCTTAAGCACACTCAATGCTCTTTGTGGGACACGAAAGTGGAAAGGAGGCTAGGTTAAGGCCCGTGGCAGGCTGTGTGCAGAGCATGCTAGCGACAATGGCTTAGTGGGCATGATAGAGGCCGCGGTGCAAAAGACGTGTGTGCTGTAGAGAGATTGTGCTGGTAACAAACACGTGGATTGTGTCGGTCGATGAGGAGGGGATGGAGGGAGATGCGAACAAGCGTAGCTCGTGCCACAAGCTACCATGGGTAGTGGCATGCAAGATGACACGACCAGATGGATGCAACAACACAATGTCAACTCCACACGAGTGCAATGGGGTCAAGGGCACTGACGGACATGAGGCATAGCTCAAGACTAGGGACAAAGAGCACATCAGTCACGAATACATTCATTGCGGGGCCTCAGAAACAAACAACACCGACGCCGCGAATGGGTAAGACATGACCAGAGCCAGTCCGAGCCCCAGAGACATCGGTAACGGTGCCAAGGACATTGAAGGCCCCACACGAGGCCGTCATGTGATGTGTGGCCCTGGAGTTGAAGGTCCAGGTCTCCGCAGGATCCTGGACCGGTGTTGCCAGGTCGCCAACGGTTACATGGCGATGGGTGAGAACCACGGACACGATGGACGGGGGTGCGAACCAGGACAGCTAGTCATCTAGCCTGGTGACATCATCACGAAGAGGAGAAGACGGGAAGGGCAATACAAAGAACGGAATGGACGACGGTACAAGGCACGACCGCAGCTCAGACTTTGTCATACATGGCAGGGCAGGGTGACCAGCGAGGACGCTACTCAAACGTCCCTGGGGAGGAGGGCGAGGCAGTCCGAGGTGGAGTCCGACTCACTAAGTTACCTTAGTTGACTAGGTTGCCACCACTTCACTAGATCCACTCGACCTAACTAGGTTGCCACCACTGGATCCACTTGACTGCTATTGTGGACCCTTGCCCTTTTTTCCACTACGTTTCTTCTTTCCGGATGATGAGACATCGGAGGACGCAGCTATTGTAGGGGTGGTAACAGCTACCGAGGCGATGGCAGGAGAGGCGAGGGCCTCTGTGTGCTGGATGCGGCACTCCTGAAGAGCCTACTTGATGCAAAGAAAGAGCTCGTACTCCCAGGGAATGAGGGTGCCCTGGGCGGCCATCACAGCGAGAACGTCCTAGGTATAATGGACAAAGACGTCGGCGAACACGTTGGTGACGCCGCGATTGATGGTGAGGAGCGTAGAAAGAGGGGGTGGTGCAGTGTGTCCCAGGTGAAGGAGCATGTCCTCTGCACGCTGCCAATAGAAGATAACCGTCTAGGTCTACCCCATAAGGAGGGAGTTGAACTCCCGTAGTAGGCGGTTGGTGTCTGCCTCGCTAGAAAGGCGATGAGAGCGCATAAGGATGTGCCACACCACTGCGGGGTCGCGGAGGCTGCCGGTGGAGAAGTAGTCAAGGAAGGGCTCAAGAGCAAGACATGAAAGAGGAGGGGCGACAGGGACGAGGGCATGTATACATCAACTAGCATCATACACCTGGTGGACCTGGGTGGAGTCATAGGACACGATATATTATGGCCACAGGCCCTCACCCTGCGCCCAGATGTGGAAGCTGAGCTCCTAGCTTCGTAGCTGCTCGTTAGTTTGGAGAGGTTGAGGCGGGGTTTCAAAGTTCTTTGGCCTTTGGTCAGCACCTAGAGTAGGGCCTACGACAGAATACACAGTTTGCGTTTGGTGCTAGGTATGCTGCTGCTCCAAATGTTGTGTAGCAAAGGAAATCACGGGACTAGCATGCCCGGGTGGAAGGAAGGGGGGCGACTGCTGATGTTGCTGTCGTTGCTCTTGCTGCTTTAGCGGGTATTGCTGTGGTAGCTGTGTTGGCGGCTGCAATGCTGCTAGCTGCTACGTCGTCGTTGGCGTATGGCGGCTAGAGAATCTGTCTAGCTGGCAAGGCCGAAGAAATATAATGTAGGGTGTTGGTATTGCTATGGCTGCTGTTGTTGGTGCTATTGCAGTTGCTGCTACTACTACTATTGCGGTAGCTGCTGCTGCTGCTGTTGCTTCTCCTGTTGTTGCTACAGCAGCTGCTCTAATATTGCTGCTGTTGTTGCTACTGTTATTGTAGTGGCTGCTGCTACGGCTACTGTAGCTGCTGCTATTGCTACTGTTGCTGTTGTTGCTGCTGCTATAGTGGTTGCTGCTGCGGCTACTACAATTGCTGCTACTACGATAGTTGTTGCTGTTGTGATTGCCACTACAGCTGCTCCAGTTATTGCAATGGGGGCCTAATGGGTCCCCTCGTGGAGGAGGACCCCGCCTTAACTTCTTCATGGTTTCCTCTGTTTTTTGTTGTTGTATTGAACTAATAAGTGAAATCAGCAGTGATGTTAGTAGTGACATTGGTTGTAACGTCAGCAGTGTGGATGACGTCAACAAGGACCTTAGTAGTGACGTTAGCCGAGGGTGGTTGGCGTCAGCAGTGGTTGTCATGCTACTTCTACAACCGTTGTTGCATTAGCTTCTATGCTACTATTACTACTGCTATGGCTACTACTGGTGCTTTTGTTGTATGTGCTACTGCTACTGGTGCTGCTACAACTGCTAACGACAGCAAAGAAGTATGCAGTGACGTCCCTAATGATGTCAGCGGTGATATCGACGGTGACGTCAATGCTCGTGCCTTACATCAGTGTTGTTGTTGCTGTTATCGCTACTATTGTTGCCCGTGTTGCTACTATTGCTACACTAGTGGCTACTGTTGCGGTTGTTGTAGCTGCTGCTGCTGCGGCACCTGATGCTGCTGCTATTGCTATAGTGGCTGGAACAACGATTGTTGTTGTTGCTGCTACTCTTGCTGTTTCTGCTGCTACAATGGCTCCTACAGCCGGTGTTGTAGCTTCTTTGCGTTGTTGGTGCTATTGCAGCTGCTGCGGCAGTGGCGGTAGCTGCTATGGCTACCGACGCCGCAGCCGCACTACTGCACACTGCTACTGCTATAGCAGTAGTAGCGGGGATGGGGGTGCTGCCGTCCGTCCTTGGTTATGGTTTCTGCGAAGTTTCGTGATTTATATTTTGATTTTTTTCCTTTTTTTTTCGTGGTCACTGCTTGCTACTTCTGTAGCAGTTTTGTACGACTGCCGTAGCCGGTGGTGCTCTTGCTGCCTGCTGCAACTGCTACTGATCCTTCTGGCCACTGCTGCTCCTGCCCGTAGCTGCTACTGCTGCTACCTGCTGCATGCTATTGGCTGCTGTTGCGCGCTGCCGGCTGCTGCTGCTTGCTACTACTACTAGTGCTGGTGCTGTTGACAGCTGCTACTGCTCATTGCTACTACTGCTGTTGTTGTTGCTGCTGGCTGCTACTATTGCTGCTCGTTGCTCGTTGCTTGATGTTGCTTGTTGCTCCTTGCTCGTTGTTTCTGCTGTTGCTCGCTAGTGCTACTACTACTTGCTGCTCACTTCTTCATGCTGCTGCCTACTGTGGCTGTTGTCTACTGCTGCCGATGGTATTGCTTGTTGTAGCAGTTGCTGCTTGCTACAACAACTACTGCTTGCTACCTGTGTGCTGCTACCACTACTATCGCACTGGCAACAATAGATGCGCAGTCACTTTCTTGCCAGTGTCGGCGCCACATACGTCTGCGCCGCTCCAGCATCAGTCGATCGTGCCAGCCGCGAGTCCACCAGTGCTACCACTGCCGTGGGGTCAGTTCTACTGAAGAAAATTTTGACAGCATTTCCTCAGCGTCAGGAGCGTTTTGAAGACACCACCCGGGGGGTCAACGCTGCCGTAAAAAACCCGGCAACATTTCCCCTGCATGGGCGCGTTCTGGGGACCGCTGGCATTGAGTGGACCTACTCGCCGGTATTTTGCTGCTTAAGTCGCGCTCTGGCTTTGATACTAAGCTTTAAAACCTGACATAGCATGTTGGGGCAACAGCGTTGATGCAGCGTGCGGGAACCCACGCTCGTTGCTTAAGCTGCTCCCTCAGTCTACTGTGCAAGAGTCTAAGTCTGAGAGCTTTGGTGTTGTTACTAAAAAACACGTGCGCTAGAGTTAGCGCCAAAAAACAGCTGAAAACAAGAAACTACTGATTAAGAAGTAAGAATGAGCAATAATGGGACACCCCTCCAAGTTCTAGCTCCCCCCAACTTTGTAGAGTTTGTTACTCTGTTTCTAAGCCAATCAGAAAAATGACTTTTTTTCTTCCAGACAGGGTTTTCTCAGTGAGCTCTACCAGACAGCCAACAGCCCACAACCCTCTCGGTGAGCCCTACCACACAGCCGATAACCAAGCTTCGTCTGTTTTGCGTGAAAACATGACCATACCATACTACGCACGATACAAACACAATCGTGCGGTCAGAATCATCTAGAAACACAAGAGCAATGAGTTATAGCGGCCTACACCTAGGCATCATCGACGCTCGTCCTCGGTCTCAATAGTGCCCAAATGGTATGAAACATGGACTCTAAGGAGAACATAGTGCTGCAAATGCAATAGGGTAGTCAGACCTAGCACTGGACGCGTGTAGACAACATATGCAGCAATAGTGGCTGTCGGCGGTATGATTACCGAGGAGGTCCACCGATGGAGTTGAGCATGTTGGAGGGAGGAAGCTCCAAAAAAATGCGTGAAAGCCTCAGCGTGTGTCGGCTCCACCAGATGACACTCTAGCAGCATCGCGTCTCGCCGTCAGTCATCTACACGCCAAGGTACACAAGCCAGGAGGACACAACAAAGTACAAAGAGAGATGCGTGAAAACCAACATTCTTTGGGTACACTAGGTTACCCTGGTCTCAAGTGCTTCTTCTTTGGTTCTTTAACTTCTCCAATCCTGGTTCAGATCTCGCCCGGTTCCATGGGGAACACCAGCCACATGAGGCAGTGGGTGTCGCCAAAGAATATCACTCCACATGCGATCCTTCGGCGAGGTTTGTCAACGCGCTCAAACCATGTCGACAGGAGCAGATAGCAGGGTGCCCGTGCACACACACACACACACAC
>SZWC01006739.1:19268-52683 GCA_023375785.1 Penium margaritaceum | reverse complement strand
ATGGAATCGCATCGCATCACATAGCATCACATCACATCACATTACATCACATCACATCACATCACATCACATCGCATGACATCAAATCACATCACATCATATCATATCACATCACATCACATCAAATCACATCACATCACATCACATCACGTCAAATCATACCAAACCAGCCTGAGGATTACGGCGCCGGTTTGTGTCACACATGCTGTGAAATCGCTCCAGAAAAAAGTGACCACACAGAATGCAAAATGCAAAGCGTGGGCAGTCAGATCACGTCTCCACATGCATTTTGCTCCCTACGACCAGTCCCCGGTTACCGGCTGCCTGCCCGCTGCTCTTTGCCCGTCGCCGCCTGCTGCTACCCCTTGTGTGCCGGTGCACGCTGCGACTAGGCCCGACCGTTCTGCACAAACTTCTTCAGCGCGTATGCGTGTACATGTGAGGTTGCGGTTTTGGTTGTTGTCCTGAGCATTTCTCTGCTTTTGTTCGACACAATGCCGAGACGGGCGCAGGAGTGACGGCACGGCGCGCTCTGTTTGGTTCGCTTCTGCCTATGCGGTGGTGTCCACCTACGTTCGTTGAGGAGGTGCCAGTCATCCTCTCATGCACCGTCAGGACGTGGCCCTATCCTCTTGGTTTGACGTGCCTTGGCGTGCACGACAAGCTTGACGTTAGGATAGGATGGATCACAAAAGCAACGCCCACTCGGGTCGGAATGACAACGAGTTATGCGGCTGGACGCGTCGGCACGGCAGGGTTACCAACCCGGTCGCCTCAGACGGACGGCAGAGTACTCTGCAGCTCGCTCGCAACGCCAGGTCAACAAGCAAAAGCGGAGGGCTTTGCGTTTACGGCCCGCGGATCGGACGCTTTTTTCGAGTCGTGACCCTTTTCTGGGAGCAGCTCAATTTCGCGACGCCGCGAGGGTCACGTTCTCGAGGCGTCCACTCGAAATCGCGTTTTTCACGGGCCGTGGCCCTTCGTCTAGACAGGACTACGCGAAATCTCCAAAACACCACGCGATAGAAGAGGGGTACTGTCTAGCGCCCCCATTTCATAAATTAGAGCCATACATGACAAGTTAACAGATTGTACATCTTCCTCTGCCATGCTTTCTGATTTTGAATGAAGATAAGCAACGGTTTTTTTGTGAGACAAAGACATGCCTCAAGGGGCATATAGCAAGTAATTATATATTCCGACAATGAATGACATTTTATTTGTGACCTTTGTACACGAGTACCTAATACTTATGCATGGGTCATTTTGTCATTGGTTTCATGGATCACCACACGATAACCTTTAAAGAAGGTACACGACAAGAGGAAGGGGGTAACCAAGAGAGGGGGAGGTGGGCAGGTTGCTTCATAGAGCGATGGAAGGCAATGATGTCTTTTGCATCAAAGAAGAAAGGGTCATTTTGCCTTAGCTTAAACGACTTCGTGAATAATTATCATTAAATACGAATCTATATAGGTATACATATCAAGAGAGAAATAAATTTAGTAATACGCATAAACATCGATTTATAATAGGTATATGTCGATGTAGATATAGAAACATATATATAGATATAGATATAAATATTGATATAGATAGAGGTACATAACTATACGGATATAATAAGAGAATAAATATGCATATAAATATAGGTGTAGATGTATGTAAATGAAGATATAAATACAAATCTACATGTAGATACATGTACATGTAGGTATAGCTACAGATATAGATGTAAATGTAGATATCGATATAGATATGGATATAGATATAGATGTAGATATATACATAGATATGTATATGGATAAAGATATGGATATAAATATAGATATAGAGATGGACATAGATATAGATGTAGATATTGATATAGATATACATATAGGTATAGACATATGTATAGATATAGATGTAGATATCGATATAGATATGGATATAGATATAGATATAGATATAGATATAGATATAGACATAGATATAGATATAGATATAGATATAGATATAGATATAGATATAGATATAGATATAGATATAGACATAGATATAGATATAGATATAGATATAGATATAGATATAGATATAGATATAGATATAGATATGCCTTCATTGCTGGCCGAAGGTGCCGTTCTTCGAAGACGTAGTTCGGCAGACCGTGGACTCGGGGCGCCCGCCGAAGACGCCGGGCCTACATGAAGGTGAAACGAAGGTCACATCCACATGAGTCAGAATGAGATTGGCACATCATGCAGTAAATTCGAGTCGATGCGAGTGCACCCTGAATCGCAGGGGAAAACAACTTACCCTGGGAGGCTCGTTGTTCATGCCCAAGGAATCATTGTCGCCCCCGCTGTTGCCAGCGTTGTCGCCGGCAGACCGGTGCTGAAGACTCCCAGGGTCTGACCATCGGTCGGCATCGTCTTCATTGTTGCTGGCATTTTGCCCCCCCGCGCTTCGTGCAGGATACCGTGCCACAGATTGTGCTCCTGGCACATCAATTTGTCGCCTAACTCGGCGGCTCTGGCCTGGCTCAGGAAAACAACGCGGGCATTGTTTGTGATGGATGTTAGGCCGACAGTGGGGGCAGATGTTGATGTCCTCCCTCTGTGTCCACTTGTCCAGCGTCGGATCGTAGTTGAACAGTCCCTCGAAGTCAGGCACGTCGAGAGCAGTAACAACACACCTGGAAGACACGAGTAAGAAGAGTCATGTAACATACGACAGCTACAGATGACGGCAGGCGAGGCTTTGGTGTTGGAGCATACCGTCGACAGTAGCATCGCATATTTCCCGCTTCGCTTTCAAATCTGCCGGGGCCATCGTGCTGCCTCTTGCAGGTTGAGTGTCTCCCATTGCAATTCCTGCCGACGCAGATCCACATTCCACCCCAACCAATTGCGTCTTGAACATCGTCTTCGTCGCGGTTCCACCTGCCGCAGCGATGAGACGGCGGTGGAAAGCGCTTCCGCTTTTCATCGTACAATTTGACAAGGTTTGGAGCTGTGAGCTTTTTCCCAAACTGCTGGCAGATGTGACACCGCACATTGAGGCTGTTAGCATNCGACAGCTACAGATGACGGCAGGTGAGGCTTTAGTGTTGGAGCGTACCGTCGACAGTAGTATCGCATATTTCCCGCTTCGCTTTCAAATCTGCCGGGGCCATCGTGCTGCCTCTTGCAGGTTGAGTGTCTCCCATTGCAATTCCTGCCGACGCAGATCCACATTCCACCCCAACCAATTGCGTCTTGAACATCGTCTTCGTCGCGGTTCCACCTGCCGCAGCGATGAGACGGCGGTGGAAAGCGCTTCCGCTTTTCATCGTACAATTTGACAAGGTTTGGAGCTGTGAGCTTTTTCCCAAACTACTGGCAGATGTGACACCGCACATTGAGGCTGTTAGCATTCGTGCATAGAAGGTCGATATCTATAGGAAAACGCCTGGGCACGTCAGGCGTCGGGCTACGAGGGCGCGGTGTGAACTGCAGCCGACGTCGAGCGCAATAGTTGGGCTCATGGCCCCCGCGCCCACGGTTGCGAGGCATGAGGTTGTCGCTGCTCATGCTGCTATTGCTGAACCTGATGCTGCTACTGCTGCTGCTATTGCTGCTGCTGATGTTGCTGTGGCTGGCTGCTGCTATTGCTGCTGATGATGTTGCCGTTGCTGCTGCTTTTGCTGCTTCCAATGCTTCTGATGCTGCTGCTATTGCTGCTGCTGATGTTGCTGTTGCTGCTGCTATTGTTGCTGCTGATGTTGCTATTGCTGTTGGGTATTTTTCTGCTGCTGATGCTGCTATTGCTGCTGCTGGTGCTTCACTTGCTGCTGCTATTGCTGCTGCTGACACTTGGGGCAGCTGTTGAGAGCTTCCACAGAGGAGGCAGCGGCCTCATTCGCCGCTGTCTCAGCAGGTACGGTGGAACCACTCGCCATCAGCGACTTGCTGCTGCTGCTGCCGCTGCTAACTCCCGAGGACCCGGGGACAGGAGGGCCCGAGGCGGGTGTTTCAGTTGTTTGCGGCTCCCTTCCGCGATGCCATTGTAGGCACCATTACCCGCTTGGGTAAGTCGATGACTACAGTTGTATCAGGTTCAATGGTCAATACAATGAGTGCACACGTACCAGGTTCGAATACCGATGAGTGCACATGTATCAGGTTCGACGGTCAATACAAGCGAATACCGTAGTTTTGATAGTCGTAACGAACGATACTGATGACTTTGCGTTGTGCGCCGGTCTTGCGAGCGAAAGACATTATTTTCGCCCACGCAACCCCTGAATGAAAGTACGCTTGGTAACATGATACACCCGTTTCGATGGTCTATAATACAGAATGAACTACTCGTTTACTTAGACGATGCATGGTAAACTACCAGGTTCGTTGGTCGATGTAGAGACAAGTACTTCTTTCGATAAACGCAACACTGCTGACGGGCCGCGTGACTGGCAATAAGCCATCCATATCCGTCGAAAACAAGAGAAGACTGCATGTGAAAGAATTCGAAATGATGGTCCTCTATCCGTCAGATTCTACAGAAGCGCGCACCGATCATGCGGAACTGACCTGTAAGAAATGCGACGTCCATGTGGTCGCATCGACTGAGCTGCCGCAGTCGATGTAAGCGGACATACCCGTTTCGATGATCGATGCACAATCAAGTTCTTGTTTCGTTAGTCGATATCACATGAAGTACCAGGTTTGGTGGTCGATGTTCACACAAGTGCTCGTTTCGAGCAACGCAACCCTGCTGACGCGCCGCCTTCTGGCGGCGGCCGATATTCGTCCTCCGCATCTGTACAGCGTGATGCACGTGTTCTCAGTTGGTGCGGCGAAGTGTTTGTCCACGTCGACATGAATACAACATAATGCCCAAAATGCTCGACATTCAATTCGTTTCCATAAAGCGGCATGCTTGCCGCTTGATGCATCGAACCAATACGACTAGGATTGACGTACCAGTCGTGACTGGCTGTAAGCCATACATATCCGTCAGAACCTAGGGAATAGTCATTTTGTGGAAGGATTTGACGCGACGATTCCTATCCGACGGATGCTCCATAACTTTTCCAGTGTGAAAGCAAAGCCATCGTCGAAATGCTTGCGATTGGCCCCCGAAATCGGGGGAAACACTCCGCAAGTCTAAAGCGCGGACAGATCGACCGACGCTGACCTGTCAGAAATGCGACGTCCATGTGGTCGCATCGACTGAGCTGCCGCAGTCGATGTAAGCGGACATACCCGTTTCGATGATCGATGCACAGTGAAGTTCTTGTTTTGTTAGTCGATATCACATGAAGTACCAGGTTCGGTGGTCGATGTTCACACAAGTGCTCGTTTCGAGCAACGCAACCCTACTGACGCGCCGCCTTCTGGCGGCGGCCGATATTCGTCCTCCGCATCTGTACAGCATGATGCACGTGTTCTCAGTTGGTGCGGCGAAGTATTTGTCCACGTCGACATGAATACAACATAACGCCCAAAATTCTCGACATTCAATTCGTTTCCATAAAGCGGCATGCTTGCCGCTTGATGCATCGAACCAATACGACTAGGATTGACGTACCAGTCGTGACTGGCCGTAAGCCATACATATCCGTCGGAACCTAGGGAATAGTCATTTTGTGGAAGGATTTGACGCGACGATTCCTATCCGACGGATGCTCCATAACTTGTCCAGTGTGAAAGTGAAGCCATCATCGAAATGCTTGCGATTGGCCCCCGGAATCAGGGGAAACACTCCGCAAGTCTAAAGCGCGGACAGATCGACCGACGCTGACCTGTCAGAAATGCGACGTCCATGTGGTCGCATCGACTGAGCTGTCGCAGTCGATGTAAGCGGACATACCCGTTTCGATGATCGATGCGCAATCAAGTTCTTGTTTCGTTAGTCGATATCACATGAAGTACCAAGTTCGGTGGTCGATGTTCACACAAGTGCTCGTTTCGAGCAACGCAACCCTGCTGACGTGCCGCCTTCTGGCGGCGGCCGATATTCGTCCTCCGCATCTGTACAGCGTGATGCATGTGTTCTCAGTTGGTGCGGCGAAGTGTTTGTCCACGTCGACATGAATACAACATAACGTCCAAAATGCTCGACATTCACTTTGTTTCCATAAAGCGGCATGCTTGCCGCTTGATGCATCGAACCAATACGACTAGGATTGACGTACCAGTTGTGACTGGCTGTAAGCCATACATATCCGTCGGAACCTAGGGAATAGTCATTTTGTGGAAGGATTTGACGTGACGATTCCTATCCGACGGATGCTCCATAACTTGTCTAGTGTGAAAGCGAAGCCATCGTCGAAATGCTTGCGATTGGCCCCCGAAATCGGGGGAAACACTCCGCAAGTCTAAAGCGCGGACAGATCGACCGACGTTGACCTGTCAGAAATGCGACGTCCATGTGGTCGCATCGACTGAGCTGCCGCAGTCGATATAAGCGGACATACCCGTTTCGACGATCGATGAACAATGAAGTTCTTGTTTCGTTAGTGGATATCACATGAAGTACCAGGTTCGGTGGTCGATGTTCACACAAGTGCTCGTTTCGAGCAACGCAACCCTGCTGACGCACCGCCTTCTGGCGGCGGCCGATATTCGTCCTCCATATCTGTACAACGTAATACCCGTTTCGATGATCGATGCACAATGAAGTTCTTGTTTCGTTGTTATCAGTTTTCGTGGGCAAGAGAAGTATTTTCTACAAATTTTTTAACGAAGAGAAAACGATTCCTAAATAAGGTGGTTCATGAACCCGGTAGTGTTATGAACACAGAATCCACAAAATTTGGTGAACTGAGGAATATAGCATTCCTAACAAAGTAAAATGTATGAAATAGATGTTTTGGACCAACTCTACATAAAAATCTGCCAGGAGATGCAGTTGTAGATGTATATGGAGATGTAAGTATAAATGTACTCGTAGAAGTAGATTTTGATGTTTTAACGTGCATGCTTGAAGGTGCATGCTTGAAGATGCATTCTTCAAGATGCATGCCCTGAGATGCTATCATGTGCAGGCTTCCATGATTTTTTCGAGAAGCATGCTTGAAGGCGCATGCTTGAAGATGCATGCTTCAAGATGCATGCCCTCAGATGCTGTCATGTGCAGGCTTCCATGATTTTTTGGAGAAGCATGCTTGAAGATGCATGCTTCAAGATGCATGGTTTGAGATGCCGTCATGTGCAGGCTTCCATGATTTTTTGGAGAAGCATGCTTGAAGGTGCATGCTTGAAGATGCATGCTTCAAGATGCATGCCCTGAGATGCTGTCATGTGCAGGCTTCCATGATTTTTTTGAGAAGCATGCTTGAAGATTTATGCTTCAAGATGCATGGTTTGAGATGCTGTCATGTGCAGGCTTCCATGATTTTTTGGAGAAGCATGCTTGAAGGTGCATGCTTGAAGATGCATGCTTCAAGATGCATGCCCTGAGATGCTCTCATGTGCAGGCTTCCATGATCTTTTGGAGAAGCATGCTTGAAGATGCATGCTGCAAGATGCATGCCCTGAGATGCTGTCATGTGCAAGCTTCCTTGATTTTTTGGAGAAGTATGCTTGAAGATGCATGCTTCAAGGTGCATGCCCTGAGATCCTCTCATGTGCAGGCTTCCATGATCTTTTGGAGAAGCATGCTTGAAGATGCATGCTGCAAGATGCATGCCCTGAGATGCTGTCATGTGCAAGCTTCCTTGATTTTTTGGAGAAGTATGCTTGAAGATGCATGCTTCAAGATGCATGCTTCAAGATGCATGCCCTGAGATGCTGTCATGTGCAGGCTTCCATGATCTTTTGGAGAAGCATGCTTGAAGGTGCATGCTTGAAGATGCATGCTTCAAGATGCATGCCCTGAGATGCTGTCATGTGCAAGCTTCCTTGATTTTTTTGGAGAAGTATGCTTGAAGATGCATGCTTCAAGATGCATGCCCTGAGATGCTGTCATGTGCAGGCTTCCATGATTTTTTGGAGAAGCATGCTTGAAGATGCATGCTTGAAGATGCATACTTCAAGATGCATGCCCTGAGATGCTGTCATGTGCAGGCTTCCATGATTTTTTGGAGAAGCATGCTTGAAGATGCATGCTTGAAGATGCATACTTCAAGATGCATGCCCTGAGATGCTGTCATGTGCAGGCTTCCATGATTTGTTGGAGAAGCATGCTTGAAGATGCATGCTTGAAGATGCATACTTCAAGATGCATGCCCTGAGATGCTGTCATGTGCAGGCTTCCATGATTTGTTGGAGAAGCATGCTTGAAGATGCATGCTTGAAGATGCATACTTCAAGATGCATGCCCTGAGATGCTGTCATGTGCAGGCTTCCATGATTTGTTGGAGAAGCATGCTTGAAGATGCATGCTTGAAGATGCATACTTCAAGATGCATGCCCTGAGATGCTGTCATGTGCAGGCTTCCATGATTTGTTGGAGAAGCATGCTTGAAGATGCATGCTTGAAGATGCATACTTCAAGATGCATGCCCTGAGATGCTGTCATGTGCAGGCTTCCATGATTTGTTGGAGAAGCATGCTTGAAGATGCATGCTTGAAGATGCATACTTCAAGATGCATGCCCTGAGATGCTGTCATGTGCAGGCTTCCATGATTTGTTGGAGAAGCATGCTTGAAGATGCATGCTTGAAGATGCATACTTCAAGATGCATGCCCTGAGATGCTGTCATGTGCAGGCTTCCATGATTTGTTGGAGAAGCATGCTTGAAGATGCATGCTTGAAGATGCATACTTCAAGATGCATGCCCTGAGATGCTGTCATGTGCAGGCTTCCATGATTTGTTGGAGAAGCATGCTTGAAGATGCATGCTTGAAGATGCATACTTCAAGATGCATGCCCTGAGATGCTGTCATGTGCAGGCTTCCATGATTTGTTGGAGAAGCATGCTTGAAGATGCATGCTTGAAGATGCATACTTCAAGATGCATGCCCTGAGATGCTGTCATGTGCAGGCTTCCATGATTTGTTGGAGAAGCATGCTTGAAGATGCATGCTTGAAGATGCATACTTCAAGATGCATGCCCTGAGATGCTGTCATGTGCAGGCTTCCATGATTTGTTGGAGAAGCATGCTTGAAGATGCATGCTTGAAGATGCATACTTCAAGATGCATGCCCTGAGATGCTGTCATGTGCAGGCTTCCATGATTTGTTGGAGAAGCATGCTTGAAGATGCATGCTTGAAGATGCATACTTCAAGATGCATGCCCTGAGATGCTGTCATGTGCAGGCTTCCATGATTTGTTGGAGAAGCATGCTTGAAGATGCATGCTTGAAGATGCATACTTCAAGATGCATGCCCTGAGATGCTGTCATGTGCAGGCTTCCATGATTTGTTGGAGAAGCATGCTTGAAGATGCATGCTTGAAGATGCATACTTCAAGATGCATGCCCTGAGATGCTGTCATGTGCAGGCTTCCATGATTTGTTGGAGAAGCATGCTTGAAGATGCATGCTTGAAGATGCATACTTCAAGATGCATGCCCTGAGATGCTGTCATGTGCAGGCTTCCATGATTTGTTGGAGAAGCATGCTTGAAGATGCATGCTTGAAGATGCATACTTCAAGATGCATGCCCTGAGATGCTGTCATGTGCAGGCTTCCATGATTTGTTGGAGAAGCATGCTTGAAGATGCATGCTTGAAGATGCATACTTCAAGATGCATGCCCTGAGATGCTGTCATGTGCAGGCTTCCATGATTTGTTGGAGAAGCATGCTTGAAGATGCATGCTTGAAGATGCATACTTCAAGATGCATGCCCTGAGATGCTGTCATGTGCAGGCTTCCATGATTTGTTGGAGAAGCATGCTTGAAGATGCATGCTTGAAGATGCATACTTCAAGATGCATGCCCTGAGATGCTGTCATGTGCAGGCTTCCATGATTTGTTGGAGAAGCATGCTTGAAGATGCATGCTTGAAGATGCATACTTCAAGATGCATGCCCTGAGATGCTGTCATGTGCAGGCTTCCATGATTTGTTGGAGAAGCATGCTTGAAGATGCATGCTTGAAGATGCATGGTTTGAGATGTTGTCATGTGCAGGCTTCCATGATTTTTGGAGAAGCATGCTTGAAAAAGCATGCTTGAAGATGCAAGCTTCAAGATGCATGCCCTGACATGCTGTCATGTGCAGGCTTCCATGATTTTTTGGAGAAGCATGCTTGAAGGTGCATGCTTGAAGATGCATGCTTCAAGATGCATTGTTTGAGATGCTGTCATGTGCAGGCTTCCATGAGTTTTTGGAGAAGCATGGTTTCAGATGCATGATTGAAGATGCGTGCTTCGAGATGCATGGTTTGAGATGCTATCATGTGCAGGCTTCCATGATTTTCTGGAGAAGCATGCGTGAAGGTGCATGCTTGAAGATGCATGCTTCAAGATGCATGCCCTGAGATGCTGTCATGTGCAGGCTTCCATGATTTTTTGGAGAAGCATGCTTGAAGGTGCATGCTTGAAGATGCATGCTTCAAGATGCCTGCTTCAAGATGCATGGTTTGAGATGCTGTCATGTGCAGGCTTCCATGATTTTTTGGAGGAGCATGCGTGAAGGTGCATGCTTGAAGATGCATGCATCAAGACGCATGGCTTGAGATGCTGTCATGTGCAGGCTTCCATGAGTTTTTGGAGAAGCATGGTTGAAGATGCATGCTTGAAGATGCATGCTTCGAGATGCATGGTTTGAGATGCTATCATGTGCAGGCTTCCATGATTTTTTGGAGGAGCATGCGTGAAGGTGCATGCTTGAAGATGCATGCATCAAGACGCATGGCTTGAGATGCTGTCATGTGCAGGCTTCCATGAGTTTTTGGAGAAGCATGGTTGAAGATGCATGCTTGAAGATGCATGCTTCGAGATGCATGGTTTGAGATGCTATCATGTGCAGGCTTCCATGATTTTTTGGAGGAGCATGCGTGAAGGTGCATGCTTGAAGATGCATGCATCAAGACGCATGGCTTGAGATGCTGTCATGTGCAGGCTTCCATGAGTTTTTGGAGAAGCATGGTTGAAGATGCATGCTTGAAGATGCATGCTTCGAGATGCATGGTTTGAGATGCTATCATGTGCAGGCTTCCATGATTTTTTGGAGGAGCATGCGTGAAGGTGCATGCTTGAAGATGCATGCATCAAGACGCATGGCTTGAGATGCTGTCATGTGCAGGCTTCCATGAGTTTTTGGAGAAGCATGGTTGAAGATGCATGCTTGAAGATGCATGCTTCGAGATGCATGGTTTGAGATGCTATCATGTGCAGGCTTCCATGATTTTTTGGAGGAGCATGCGTGAAGGTGCATGCTTGAAGATGCATGCATCAAGACGCATGGCTTGAGATGCTGTCATGTGCAGGCTTCCATGAGTTTTTGGAGAAGCATGGTTGAAGATGCATGCTTGAAGATGCATGCTTCGAGATGCATGGTTTGAGATGCTATCATGTGCAGGCTTCCATGATTTTTTGGAGGAGCATGCGTGAAGGTGCATGCTTGAAGATGCATGCATCAAGACGCATGGCTTGAGATGCTGTCATGTGCAGGCTTCCATGAGTTTTTGGAGAAGCATGGTTGAAGATGCATGCTTGAAGATGCATGCTTCGAGATGCATGGTTTGAGATGCTATCATGTGCAGGCTTCCATGATTTTTTGGAGGAGCATGCGTGAAGGTGCATGCTTGAAGATGCATGCATCAAGACGCATGGCTTGAGATGCTGTCATGTGCAGGCTTCCATGAGTTTTTGGAGAAGCATGGTTTAAGATGCATGATTGAAGATGCGTGCTTCGAGATGCATGGTTTGAGATGCTATCATGTGCAGGCTTCCATGATTTTTTGGAGAAGCATGCGTGAAGGTGCATGCTTGAAGATGTATGCTTCAAGATGCATGCCCTGAGATGCTGTCATGTGCAGGCTTCCATGATGTTTTGGAGAAGCATGCTTGAAGGTGCATGCTTGAGGATGCATGCTTCAAGATGCATGGTTTGAGATGCTGTCATGTGCAGGCTTCCATGATTTCTTGGAGAAGCATGCTTGAAGATGCATGCTTCAAGATGCATGCTTCAAGATGCATGCCCTGAGATGCTGTCATGTGCAGGCTTCCATGATTTGTTGGAGAAGCATGCTTGAAGGTGCATGCTTGAAGATGCATGCATCAAGACGCATGCCCTGAGATGCTGTCATGTGCAGGCTTCCATGATTTGTTGGAGAAGCATGCTTGAAGGTGCATGCTTGAAGATGCATGCATCAAGACGCATGCCCTGAGATGCTGTCATGTGCAGGCTTCCATGATTTGTTGGAGAAGCATGCTTGAAGGTGCATGCTTGAAGATGCATGCATCAAGACGCATGCCCTGAGATGCTGTCATGTGCAGGCTTCCATGATTTGTTGGAGAAGCATGCTTGAAGGTGCATGCTTGAAGATGCATGCATCAAGACGCATGCCCTGAGATGCTGTCATGTGCAGGCTTCCATGATTTGTTGGAGAAGCATGCTTGAAGGTGCATGCTTGAAGATGCATGCATCAAGACGCATGCCCTGAGATGCTGTCATGTGCAGGCTTCCATGATTTGTTGGAGAAGCATGCTTGAAGGTGCATGCTTGAAGATGCATGCATCAAGACGCATGCCCTGAGATGCTGTCATGTGCAGGCTTCCATGATTTGTTGGAGAAGCATGCTTGAAGGTGCATGCTTGAAGATGCATGCATCAAGACGCATGCCCTGAGATGCTGTCATGTGCAGGCTTCCATGATTTGTTGGAGAAGCATGCTTGAAGGTGCATGCTTGAAGATGCATGCATCAAGACGCATGCCCTGAGATGCTGTCATGTGCAGGCTTCCATGATTTGTTGGAGAAGCATGCTTGAAGGTGCATGCTTGAAGATGCATGCATCAAGACGCATGCCCTGAGATGCTGTCATGTGCAGGCTTCCATGATTTGTTGGAGAAGCATGCTTGAAGGTGCATGCTTGAAGATGCATGCATCAAGACGCATGCCCTGAGATGCTGTCATGTGCAGGCTTCCATGATTTGTTGGAGAAGCATGCTTGAAGGTGCATGCTTGAAGATGCATGCATCAAGACGCATGCCCTGAGATGCTGTCATGTGCAGGCTTCCATGATTTGTTGGAGAAGCATGCTTGAAGGTGCATGCTTGAAGATGCATGCATCAAGACGCATGCCCTGAGATGCTGTCATGTGCAGGCTTCCATGATTTGTTGGAGAAGCATGCTTGAAGGTGCATGCTTGAAGATGCATGCATCAAGACGCATGCCCTGAGATGCTGTCATGTGCAGGCTTCCATGATTTGTTGGAGAAGCATGCTTGAAGGTGCATGCTTGAAGATGCATGCATCAAGACGCATGCCCTGAGATGCTGTCATGTGCAGGCTTCCATGATTTGTTGGAGAAGCATGCTTGAAGGTGCATGCTTGAAGATGCATGCATCAAGACGCATGCCCTGAGATGCTGTCATGTGCAGGCTTCCATGATTTGTTGGAGAAGCATGCTTGAAGGTGCATGCTTGAAGATGCATGCATCAAGACGCATGCCCTGAGATGCTGTCATGTGCAGGCTTCCATGATTTGTTGGAGAAGCATGCTTGAAGGTGCATGCTTGAAGATGCATGCATCAAGACGCATGCCCTGAGATGCTGTCATGTGCAGGCTTCCATGATTTGTTGGAGAAGCATGCTTGAAGGTGCATGCTTGAAGATGCATGCATCAAGACGCATGCCCTGAGATGCTGTCATGTGCAGGCTTCCATGATTTGTTGGAGAAGCATGCTTGAAGGTGCATGCTTGAAGATGCATGCATCAAGACGCATGCCCTGAGATGCTGTCATGTGCAGGCTTCCATGATTTGTTGGAGAAGCATGCTTGAAGGTGCATGCTTGAAGATGCATGCATCAAGACGCATGCCCTGAGATGCTGTCATGTGCAGGCTTCCATGATTTGTTGGAGAAGCATGCTTGAAGGTGCATGCTTGAAGATGCATGCATCAAGACGCATGCCCTGAGATGCTGTCATGTGCAGGCTTCCATGATTTGTTGGAGAAGCATGCTTGAAGGTGCATGCTTGAAGATGCATGCATCAAGACGCATGCCCTGAGATGCTGTCATGTGCAGGCTTCCATGATTTGTTGGAGAAGCATGCTTGAAGGTGCATGCTTGAAGATGCATGCTTCAAGATGCATGCTTCAAGATGCATGCCCTGAGATGCTGTCATGTGCAGGCTTCCATGATTTTTTGGAGAAGCATGCTTGAAGGTGCATGATTGAAGATGCATGCTTCAAGATGCATTGTTTGAGATGTTGTCATGTGCAGGCTTCCAGTATTTTTTGGAGAAGCATGCTTGAAGATGCATGCTTCAAGATGCATGCTTCAAGATGCATGCCCTGAGATGCTGTCATGTGCAGGCTTCCATGATTTTTTGGAGAAGCATGCTTGAAGATGCATGCTTCAAGATGCATGCCCTGAGATGCTGTCATGTGCAGGCTTCCATGATTTTTTGGAGAAGCATGCTTGAAGATGCATGCTCCAAGATGCATGCTTCAAGATGCATGCCCTGAGATGCTGTTATGTGCAGGCTTCCATGATTTTGTGGAGAAGCATGATGAAAGGTGCATGCTTGAAGATGCATGCTTCAAGATGCATGCTCTGAGATGCTGTCATGTGCAAGCTTCCTTGATTTTATGGAGAAGTATGCTTGAAGATGCATGCTTCAAGATGCATGCTTCAAGATGCATGCCCTGAGATGCTGTCATGTGCAGCCTTCCATGATTTTTTGGAAAAGCATGCTTGAAGGTGCATGCTTGAAGATGCATGCTTCAAGATACATGGTTTGAGATGCTGTCATGTGCAGGCTTCCATGATTTTTTGGAGAAGCATGCTTGAAGATGCATGCTTGAAGATGCATACTTCAAGATGCATGCCCTTAGATGCTGTCATGTGCAGGCTTCCATGATTTTTTGAAGAAGCATGCTTGAAGATGCATGCTTGAAGATGCATGGTTTAAGATGCTGTCATGTGCAGGCTTCCATGATTTTTTGGACAAGCATGCTTAAAGGTGCATGCTTGAAGATCCATGCTTGAAGATGCATGGTTTGAGATGCTATCATGTGCAGGCTTCCATGATTTTTTGGAGAAGCATGCTTGAAGATGCATGCTTCAAGATGCATGCTTCAAGATGCATGCTTCAAGATGCATGCCCTGAGGTGCTGTCATGTGCAGGCTTCCATGATTTTTTGGAGAAGCATGCTTGAAGATGCATGCTTCAAGATGCATGCCCTGAGATGCTGTCATGTGCAGGCTTCCATTATTTTTTGGAGAAGCATGCTTAAAGATGCATGCTCCAAGATGCATGCTTCAAGATGCATGCCCTGAGATGTTGTTATGTGCAGGCTTCCATGATTTTGTGGAGAAGCATGATGAAAGGTGCATGCTTGAAGATGCATGCTTCAAGATGCATGGTTTGAGATGCTGTCATGTGCAGGCTTCCATGAGTTTTTGGAGAAGCATGCTTGAAGGTGCATGCTTGAAGATGCATGCTTCAAGATGCATGCCCTGAGATGTTGTTATGTGCAGGCTTCCATGATTTTTTGGAGAAGCATGCTTGAAGATGCATGCTTCAAGATGCATGCCCTGAGATGTTGTTATGTGCAGGCTTCCATGATTTTTTGGAGAAGCATGCTTGAAGATGCATGCTTCAAGATGCATGCCCTGAGATGTTGTTATGTGCAGGCTTCCATGATTTTTTGGAGAAGCATGCTTGAAGATGCATGCTTCAAGATGCATGCCCTGAGATGTTGTTATGTGCAGGCTTCCATGATTTTTTGGAGAAGCATGCTTGAAGATGCATGCTTCAAGATGCATGCCCTGAGATGTTGTTATGTGCAGGCTTCCATGATTTTTTGGAGAAGCATGCTTGAAGATGCATGCTTCAAGATGCATGCCCTGAGATGTTGTTATGTGCAGGCTTCCATGATTTTTTGGAGAAGCATGCTTGAAGATGCATGCTTCAAGATGCATGCCCTGAGATGTTGTTATGTGCAGGCTTCCATGATTTTTTGGAGAAGCATGCTTGAAGATGCATGCTTCAAGATGCATGCCCTGAGATGTTGTTATGTGCAGGCTTCCATGATTTTTTGGAGAAGCATGCTTGAAGATGCATGCTTCAAGATGCATGCCCTGAGATGTTGTTATGTGCAGGCTTCCATGATTTTTTGGAGAAGCATGCTTGAAGATGCATGCTTCAAGATGCATGCCCTGAGATGTTGTTATGTGCAGGCTTCCATGATTTTTTGGAGAAGCATGCTTGAAGATGCATGCTTCAAGATGCATGCCCTGAGATGTTGTTATGTGCAGGCTTCCATGATTTTTTGGAGAAGCATGCTTGAAGATGCATGCTTCAAGATGCATGCCCTGAGATGTTGTTATGTGCAGGCTTCCATGATTTTTTGGAGAAGCATGCTTGAAGATGCATGCTTCAAGATGCATGCCCTGAGATGTTGTTATGTGCAGGCTTCCATGATTTTTTGGAGAAGCATGCTTGAAGATGCATGCTTCAAGATGCATGCCCTGAGATGTTGTTATGTGCAGGCTTCCATGATTTTTTGGAGAAGCATGCTTGAAGATGCATGCTTCAAGATGCATGCCCTGAGATGTTGTTATGTGCAGGCTTCCATGATTTTTTGGAGAAGCATGCTTGAAGATGCATGCTTGAAGATGCATACTTCAAGATGCATGCCCTGAGATGCTGTCATGTGCAGGATTCCATGATTTTTTGGAGAAGCATGCTTGAAGGTGCATGCTTGAAGATGCATGCTTCAAGATGCATGGTTTGAGATGCTGTCATGTGCTGGCTTCCATGATTTCTTGGAGAATCATGCTTGAAGATGCATGCTTCAAGATGCATGCTTCAAGATGCATGCCCTGAGATGCTGTCATGTGCAGGGTTCCATGATTTTTTGGAGAAGCATGCTTGAAGATACATGCTTCAAGATGCATGCTTCAAGATGCATGGTTTGAGATGCTGTAATGTGCACGCTTGCATGATGTTTTGGAGAATCATGCTTGAAGGTGCATGCTTGAAGATGCATGCTTCAAGATGCATGCCCTGAGATGCTGTCATCTGCAGGCTTCCATGATTTTTTGGAGAAGCATGCTTGAAGATGCATGCCCTGAGATGCTGATATGTGCAGGCTTCCATGATTTTTTGGAGAAGCATGCTTAAAGGTGCATGCTTGAAGATGCACGCTTGAAGATGCATGGTTTGAGATGCTGTCATGTACAGGCTTCCATGAGTTTTTGGAGAAGCATGCTTGAAGGTGCATGCTTGAAGATGCATGCTTCAAGATGCATGCCCTGAGATGCTGTCATGTGCAGGCTTCCATGATTTTTTGGAGAAGCATGCTTGAAGGTGCATGCTTGAAGATGCATGCTTCAAGATGCATGCCCTGAGATGCTGTCATGTGCAGGCTTCCACGATTTTTTTAAGAAGCATGCTTGAAGTTGCATGCTTGAAGATGCATGCTTCAACATGCATGCTTCAAGATGCATGCCCTGAGATGCTGTCATGTGCAGGCTTCCATGATTTTTTGGAGAAGCATGCTTGAAGGTGCATGCTTTAAGATGCATGCTTCAAGATGCATGGTTTGAGATGCTGTCATGTGCAGGCTTCCATGATTTTTTGGAGAAGCATGCTTGAAGATGCATGCTTCAAGATGCATGCTTCAAGATGCATGCCCTGCGATGCTGTCATGTGCAGGCTTCCATGATTTTTTGGAGAAGCATGCTTGAAGATGCATGCTTCAAGATGCATGCTTCAAGATGCATGGTTTGAGATGCTGTTATGTGCAGGCTTCCATGATTTTTTGGAGAAGCATGCTTGAAGGTGCATGCTTGAAGATGCATGCTTCAAGATGCATGGTTTGAGATGCTGTCATGTGCAGGCTTCCATGATTTGTTGGAGAAGCATGCTTGAAGATGCATGCTTCAAGATGCATGGTTTGAGATGCTGTCATGTGCAGGCTTCCATGATTTGTTGGAGAAGCATGCTTGAAGATTCATGCTTGAAGATGCATGCTTCAAGATGCATGGTTTGAGATGTTGTCATGTGCAGGCTTCCATTATTTTTTGAAGAAGCATGCTTAAAGGTGCATGCTTCAAGATGCATGCTTGAAGATGCATGGTTTGAGATGCTGTCATGTGCAGGCTTCCATGATTTTGGAGAAGCATGCTTGAAAAAGCATGCTTGAAGATGCATGCTTCAAGATGCATGCCCTGACATGCTGTCATGTGCAGGCTTCCATGATTTTTTGGAGAAGCATGCTTGAAGGTGCATGCCCTGAGATGATGTCATGTGCAGGCTTCCATGATTTTTTGGAGAAGCATGCTTGAAGATGCATGCTTCAAGATGCATGCTTCAAGATGCATGGTTTGAGATGCTGTCATGTGCAGGCTTCCATGAGTTTTTGGAGAAGCATGGTTTAAGATGCATGATTGAAGATGCGTGCTTCGAGATGCATGGTTTGAGATGCTATCATGTGCAGGCTTCCATGATTTTTTGGAGAAGCATGCGTGAAGGTGCATGCTTGAAGATGCATGCTTCAAGATGCATGCCCTGAGATGCTGTCATGTGCAGACTTCCAAGATTTATGGAGAAGCATGCTTGAAAGTGCATGCTTGAAGATGCATGCTTCAAGATGCATGCCCTGAGATGCTGTCATGTGCAGGCTTCCATGTATTTTTGGAGAAGCATGCTTGAAGATGCATGCTTGAAGATGCATGCTTCAAGATGCATGGTTTGAGATGCTGTCATGTGCAGGCTTCCATGATTTTTTGGAGAAGCATGCTTGAAGATGCATGCTTCAAGATGCATGCCCTGAGATGCTGTCATGTGCAGGCTTCCATGATTTTTTGGAGACACCTGCTTGAAGATGCATGCTTCAAGATGCATGCCCTGAGATGCTGTCATGTGCAGGCTTCCATGATTTTTTGGAGAAGCATGCTTGAAGATGCATGCTTCAAGATGCATGCTTCAAGATGCATGGTTTGAGATGTTGTCATGTGCAGGCCTCCATGATGTTTTGGAGAAGCATGCTTAAAGGTGCATGCTTGAAGATGCATGGTTTGAGATGCTGTCATGTGCAGGCTTCCATGATTTTTTGGAGAAGCATGCTTGAAGTTGCATGCTTGAAGATGCATGCTTCAAGATGCATGCCCTGAGATGCTGTCATCTGCAGGCTTCCATGATTTTCTGGAGAAGCATGCTTGAAGATGCATGCTTCGAGATGCATGGTTTGAGATGCTGTCATGTGCAGGCTTCCATGATTATTTGGAGAAGCATGCTTGAAGGTGCATGCTTGAAGATGCATGCTTCAAGATGCATGCCCTGAGATGCTGTCATGTGCAGGCTTCCATGATTTTTTGGAGAAGCATGCTTGAAGATGCATGCTTCAAGATGCATGCCCTGAGATGCTGTCATGTGCAGGCTTCCATGATTTTTTGGAGAAGCATGCTTGAAGATGCATGCTTCAAGATGCATGCTTCAAGATGCATGCCCTGAGATGCTGTCATGTGCAGGCTTCCATGATTTTTTGGAGAAGCATGCTTGAAGATGCATGCTTCAAAATGCATGCCCTGAGATGCTGTCATGTGCAGGCTTCCATGATTTTTTGGAGAAGCATGCTTGAAGATGCATGCTTCAAGAGGCATGCTTCAAGATGCATGGTTTGAGATGCTGTCATGTGCAAGCTTCCATGATTTTTTTGGAGAAGCATGCTTAAAGGTGCATGCTTGAAGATGCATGCTTGAAGATGCATGGTTTGAGATGCTGTCATGTGCAGGCTTCCATGATTTTTTGGAGAAGCATGCTTGAAGGTGCATGCTTGAAGATGCATGCTTCAAGATGCATGCCCTGAGATGCTTTCATGTGCAGGCTTCCATGATTTTTTGGAGAAGCATGCTTGAAGGTGCATGCTTGAAGATGCATGCTTCAAGATGCATGCCCTAAGATGCTGTCATGTGCAGGGTTCCATGATTTTTTGGAGAAGCATGCTTGAAGATACATGCTTCAAGATGCATGCTTCAAGATGCATGGTTTGAGATGCTGTCGTGTGCACGCTTGCATGATGTTTTGGAGAAGCATGCTTGAAGGTGCATGCTTGAAGATGCATGCTTCAAGATGCATGCCCTGAGATGCTGTCATCTGCAGGCTTCCATGATTTTTTGGAGAAGCATGCTTGAAGATGCATGCTTCAAGATGCATGCCCTGAGATGTTGATATGTGCAGGCTTCCATGATTTATAGGAGAAGCATGCTTAAAGGTGCATGCTTGAAGATGCACGCTTGAAGATGCATGGTTTGAGATGCTGTCATGTACAGGCTTCCATGAGTTTTTGGAGAAGCATGCTTGAAGGTACATGCTTGAAGATGCATGCTTCAAGATGCATGCCCTGAGATGCTGTCATGTGCAGGCTTCCATGATTTTTTGGAGAAGCATGCTTGAAGGTGCATGCTTCAAGATGCATGCTTCAA
This sequence comes from Penium margaritaceum, assembly GCA_023375785.1. Taxonomy (NCBI): domain Eukaryota; kingdom Viridiplantae; phylum Streptophyta; class Zygnematophyceae; order Desmidiales; family Peniaceae; genus Penium; species Penium margaritaceum. The sequence continues at coordinate 32,168 of SZWC01006739.1, read as the reverse complement.
GATGCATGCCCTGAGATGCTGTCATGTGCAGGCTTCCATGATTTTTTTGAAGAAGCATGCTTGAAGGTGCATGCTTGAAGATGCATGCTTCAAGATGCATGCTTCAAGATGCATGCCCTAAGATGCTGTCATGTGCAGGCTTCCATGAGTTTTTGGAGAAGCATGCTTGAAGGTGCATGCTTGAAGATGCATGCTTCAAGATGCATGGTTTGAGATGCTGTCATGTGCAGGCTTCCATGATTTTTTGGAGAAGCATGCTTGAAGATGCATGCTTCAAGATGCATGGTTTGAGATGCTGTCATGTGCAGGCTTCCATGATTTTTTGGAGAAGCATGCTTGAAGATGCATGCTTCAAGATGCATGCTTCAAGATGCATGCCCTGCGATGCTGTCATGTGCAGGCTTCCATGATTTTTTGGAGAAGCATGCTTGAAGATGCATGCTTCAAGATGCATGCTTCAAGATGCATGGTTTGAGATGCTATCATGTGCAGGCTTCCATGATATGTTGGAGAAGCATGCTTGAAGATGCATGGTTTGAGATGCTATCATGTGCAGGCTTCCATGATATGTTGGAGAAGCATGCTTGAAGATGCATGCTTCAAGATGCATGGTTTGAGATGCTGTCATGTGCAGGCTTCCATTATTTTTTGAAGAAGCATGCTTAAAGGTGCATGCTTGAAGATGCATGCTTGAAGATGCATGGTTTGAGATGCTTTCATGTGCAGGTATCCATGATTTTTGGAGAAGCATGCTTGAAAAAGCATGCTTGAAGATGCATGCTTCAAGATGCATGCCCTTACATGCTGTCATGTGCAGGCTTCCATGATTTTTTGGAGAAGCATGGTTGAAGGTGCATGCTTGAAGATGCATGCATCAAGATGCATGCCCTGAGATGATGTCATGTGCAGGCTTCCATGATTTTTTGGAGAAGCATGCTTGAAGATGCATGCTTCAAGATTCATGCTTCAAGATGCATGGTTTGAGATGCTGTCATGTGCAGGCTTCCGTGAGTTTTTGGAGAAGCATGGTTTAAGATGCATGATTGAAGATGCGTGCTTCGAGATGCATGGTTTGAGATGCTATCATGTGCAGGCTTCCATGATTTTTTGGAGAAGCATGCGTGAAGGTGCATGCTTGAAGATGCATGCTTCAAGATGGATGCCCTGAGATGCTGTCATGTGCAGACTTCCAAGATTTTTGGAGAAGAATGCTTGAAAGTGCATGCTTGAAGATGCATGCTTCAAGATGCATGCCCTGAGATGCTGTCATGTGCAGGCTTCCATGATTTTTTGAGGAAGCATGCTTGAAGATGCATGCTTGAAGATGCGTGCTTCAAGATGCATGGTTTGAGATGCTGTCATGTGCAGGCTTCCATGATTTTTTGGAGAAGCATGCTTAAAGGTGCATGCTTGAAGATGCATGCTTGAAGATGCATGGTTTGAGATGCTGTCATGTGCAGGCTTCCATGATTTTTTGGAGAAGCATGCTTAAAGGTGCATGCTTGAAGATGCATGCTTGAAGATGCATGGTTTCAGATGCTGTCATGTGCAGGCTTCAATGATTTTTTGGAGAAGCATGCTTGAAAAAGCATGCTTGAAGATGCATGCTTCAAGATGCATGCCCTGAGATGCTTTTATGTGCAGGCTTCCATGATTTTCTGGAGAAGCATGTTTGAAGGTGCATGCTTGAAGATGCATGCTTCAAGATGCATGCCCTGAGATGCTGTCATGTGCAGGCTTCCATGATTTTTTGGAGAAGCATGCTTGAAGATGCATGCTTCAAGATGCATGCTTCAAGATGCATGGTTTGAGATGCTGTCATGTGCAGGCTTCCATGATTTTTTGGAGAAGCATGCTTGAAGATGCATGCTTCAAGATGCATGCTTCAAGATGCATGGTTTGAGATGCTGTCATGTGCAGGCTTCCATGATGTTTTGGAGAATCATGCTTAAAGGTGCATGCTTGAAGATGCATGCTTGAAGATGCGTGGTTTGAAATGCTGTCATGTGCAGGCTTCCATGATTTTTTAGAGAAGCATGCTTGAAGTTGCATGCTTGAAGATGCATGCTTCAAGATGCATGCCCTGAGATGCTGTCATGTGCAGGCTTCCATGATTTTTTGGAGAAGCATGCTTGAAGTTGCATGCTTGAAGATGCATGCTTCAAGATGCATGCCCTGAGATGCTGTCATGTGCAGGCTTCCATGATTTTTTGGAGAAGCATGCTTGAAGATGCATGCCTGAGGATGCATGCTTCAAGATGCATGGTTTGAGATGCTGTCATGTGCAGGATTCCATGATTTTTTGGAGAAGCATGCTTAAAGCTTCATGCTTGAAGATGCATGCTTCAAGATGCATGGTTTGAGATGCTGTCATGTGCAGGATTCCATGATTTTTTGGAGAAGCATGCTTAAAGCTTCATGCTTGAAGATGCATGCTTCAAGATGCATGGTTTGAGATGCTGTCATGTGCAGGCTTTCATGATTATTTGGAGAAGCATGCTTGAAGGTTTATGCTTGAAGATGCATGCTTCAAGATGCATGGTTTGAGATGATGTCATGTGCAGGCTTCCATGATTTTTTGGAGAAGCATGCTTAAAGGTGCATGCTTGAAGATGCACGCTTGAAGATGCATGGTTTGAGATGCTGTCATGTACAGGCTTCCATGATTTTTTGGAGAAGCATGCTTGAAGGTGCATGCTTGAAGATGCATGCTTCAAGATGCATGCCCTGAGATTCTGTCATGTGCAGGCTTCCATGATTTTTTGGAGAAGCATGCTTGAAGGTGCATGCTTCAAGATGCATGCTTCAAGATGCATGCCCTGAGATGCTGTCATGTGCAGGCTTCCATGATTTTTTTGAAGAAGCATGCTTGAAGGTGCATGCTTGAAGATGCATGCTTCAAGATGCATGCTTCAAGATGCATGCCCTAAGATGCTGTCATGTGCAGGCTTCCATGATTTTTTGGAGAAGCATGCTTGAAGATGCATGCTTCAAGATGCATGCCCTGAGATGCTGTCATGTGCAGGCTTCCATGATTTTTTGGAGAAGCATGCTTGAAGATGCATGCTTCAAGTTGCATGCTTCAAGATGCATGGTTTGAGATGCTGTCATGTGCAGGCTTCAATGATTTGTTGGAGAAGCATGCTTGAAGATTCATGCTTGAAGATGCATGCTTCAAGATGCATGGTTTGAGATGCTGTAATGTGCAGGCTTCCATTATTTTTTGAAGAAGCATGCTTAAAGGTGCATGCTTGAAGATGCATGCTTCAAGATGCATGGTTTATGATGCTGTCATGTGCAGGCTTCCATGATTTTTGGAGAAGCATGCTTGAAAAAGCATGCTTGAAGATGCATGCTTCAAGATGCATGCCCTGACATGCTGTCATGTGCAGGCTTCCATGATTTTTGGAGAAGCATGCTTGAAAAAGCATGCTTGAAGATGCATGCTTCAAGATGCATGCCCTGACATGCTGTCATGTGCAGGCTTCCATGATTTTTTGGAGAAGCATGCTTGAAGGTGTATGCTTGAAGATGCATGCATCAAGATGCATGCCCTGAGATGTTGTCATGTGCAGGCTTCCATGATTTTTTGGAGAAGCATGCTTGAAGATGCATGCTTCAAGATGCATGCTTCAAGATGCATGGTTTGAGATGCTGTCATGTGCAGACTTCCATGAGTTTTTGGAGAAACATGGTTTAAGATGCATGATTGAAGATGCGTGCTTCGAGATGCATGGTTTGAGATGCTATCATGTGCAGGCTTCCATGATTTTTTGGAGAAGCATGCGTGAAGGTGCATGCTTGAAGATGCATGCTTCAAGATGCATGCGTCAAGATGCATGCCCTGAGATGCTGTCATGTGCAGGCTCCCATGATTTTTTGGAGAAGCATGCTTGAAGATGCATGCTTCAAGATGCATGCGTCAAGATGCATGCCCTGAGATGCTGTCATGTGCAGGCTCCCATGATTTTTTGGAGAAGCATGCTTGAAGATGCATGCTTCAAGATGCATGCGTCAAGATGCATGCCCTGAGATGCTGTCATGTGCAGGCTCCCATGATTTTTTGGAGAAGCATGCTTGAAGATGCATGCTTCAAGATGCATGCGTCAAGATGCATGCCCTGAGATGCTGTCATGTGCAGGCTCCCATGATTTTTTGGAGAAGCATGCTTGAAGATGCATGCTTCAAGATGCATGCGTCAAGATGCATGCCCTGAGATGCTGTCATGTGCAGGCTCCCATGATTTTTTGGAGAAGCATGCTTGAAGATGCATGCTTCAAGATGCATGCGTCAAGATGCATGCCCTGAGATGCTGTCATGTGCAGGCTCCCATGATTTTTTGGAGAAGCATGCTTGAAGATGCATGCTTCAAGATGCATGCGTCAAGATGCATGCCCTGAGATGCTGTCATGTGCAGGCTCCCATGATTTTTTGGAGAAGCATGCTTGAAGATGCATGCTTCAAGATGCATGCGTCAAGATGCATGCCCTGAGATGCTGTCATGTGCAGGCTCCCATGATTTTTTGGAGAAGCATGCTTGAAGATGCATGCTTCAAGATGCATGCGTCAAGATGCATGCCCTGAGATGCTGTCATGTGCAGGCTCCCATGATTTTTTGGAGAAGCATGCTTGAAGATGCATGCTTCAAGATGCATGCGTCAAGATGCATGCCCTGAGATGCTGTCATGTGCAGGCTCCCATGATTTTTTGGAGAAGCATGCTTGAAGATGCATGCTTCAAGATGCATGCGTCAAGATGCATGCCCTGAGATGCTGTCATGTGCAGGCTCCCATGATTTTTTGGAGAAGCATGCTTGAAGATGCATGCTTCAAGATGCATGCGTCAAGATGCATGCCCTGAGATGCTGTCATGTGCAGGCTCCCATGATTTTTTGGAGAAGCATGCTTGAAGATGCATGCTTCAAGATGCATGCGTCAAGATGCATGCCCTGAGATGCTGTCATGTGCAGGCTCCCATGATTTTTTGGAGAAGCATGCTTGAAGATGCATGCTTCAAGATGCATGCGTCAAGATGCATGCCCTGAGATGCTGTCATGTGCAGGCTCCCATGATTTTTTGGAGAAGCATGCTTGAAGATGCATGCTTCAAGATGCATGCGTCAAGATGCATGCCCTGAGATGCTGTCATGTGCAGGCTCCCATGATTTTTTGGAGAAGCATGCTTGAAGATGCATGCTTCAAGATGCATGCGTCAAGATGCATGCCCTGAGATGCTGTCATGTGCAGGCTCCCATGATTTTTTGGAGAAGCATGCTTGAAGATGCATGCTTCAAGATGCATGCGTCAAGATGCATGCCCTGAGATGCTGTCATGTGCAGGCTCCCATGATTTTTTGGAGAAGCATGCTTGAAGATGCATGCTTCAAGATGCATGCGTCAAGATGCATGCCCTGAGATGCTGTCATGTGCAGGCTCCCATGATTTTTTGGAGAAGCATGCTTGAAGATGCATGCTTCAAGATGCATGCGTCAAGATGCATGCCCTGAGATGCTGTCATGTGCAGGCTCCCATGATTTTTTGGAGAAGCATGCTTGAAGATGCATGCTTCAAGATGCATGCGTCAAGATGCATGCCCTGAGATGCTGTCATGTGCAGGCTCCCATGATTTTTTGGAGAAGCATGCTTGAAGATGCATGCTTCAAGATGCATGCGTCAAGATGCATGCCCTGAGATGCTGTCATGTGCAGGCTCCCATGATTTTTTGGAGAAGCATGCTTGAAGATGCATGCTTCAAGATGCATGCGTCAAGATGCATGCCCTGAGATGCTGTCATGTGCAGGCTCCCATGATTTTTTGGAGAAGCATGCTTGAAGATGCATGCTTCAAGATGCATGCGTCAAGATGCATGCCCTGAGATGCTGTCATGTGCAGGCTCCCATGATTTTTTGGAGAAGCATGCTTGAAGATGCATGCTTCAAGATGCATGCGTCAAGATGCATGCCCTGAGATGCTGTCATGTGCAGGCTCCCATGATTTTTTGGAGAAGCATGCTTGAAGATGCATGCTTCAAGATGCATGCGTCAAGATGCATGCCCTGAGATGCTGTCATGTGCAGGCTCCCATGATTTTTTGGAGAAGCATGCTTGAAGATGCATGCTTCAAGATGCATGCGTCAAGATGCATGCCCTGAGATGCTGTCATGTGCAGGCTCCCATGATTTTTTGGAGAAGCATGCTTGAAGATGCATGCTTCAAGATGCATGCGTCAAGATGCATGCCCTGAGATGCTGTCATGTGCAGGCTCCCATGATTTTTTGGAGAAGCATGCTTGAAGATGCATGCTTCAAGATGCATGCGTCAAGATGCATGCCCTGAGATGCTGTCATGTGCAGGCTCCCATGATTTTTTGGAGAAGCATGCTTGAAGATGCATGCTTCAAGATGCATGCGTCAAGATGCATGCCTTGAGATGCTGTCATGTGCAGGCTTCCATGATTCTTTGGAGAAGCATGCTTGAAGATGCATGCTTGAAGATGCATGGTTTGAGATGCTGTCATGTGTAGGCTTCCATGATTTTTTGGAGAAGCATGCTTGAAGATGCATGCTTCAAGATGCATGCTTCAAGATGCATGGTTTGAGATGCTGTCATGTGCAGGCTTCCATGATTTTTTGGAGAAGCATGCTTAAATGTGCATGCTTGAAGATGCATGCTTGAAGATGCATGGTTTGAGATGCTGTCATGTGCACGCTTCCATGATTTTTTGGAGAAGCATGCTTGAAGGTGCATGCTTGAAGATGCATGCTTCAAGATGCATGCCCTGAGATGCTGTCATGTGCAGGCTCCCATGATTTTTTGGAGAAGCATGCTTGAAGATGCATGCTTCAAGATGCATGCGTCAAGATGCATGCCTTGAGATGCTGTCATGTGCAGGCTTCCATGATTTTTTGGAGACACCTGCTTGAAGATGCATGCTTCAAGATGCATGGTTTGAGATGCTGTCATGTGCAGGCTTCCATGATTCTTTGGAGAAGCATGCTTGAAGATGCATGCTTGAAGATGCATGCTTCAAGATGCATGGTTTGAGATGCTGTCATGTGCAGGCTTCCATGATTTTTTGGAGACGCATGCTTGAAGATGCATACTTGAAGATGCATGCTTCAAGATGCATGGTGTGAGATGCTGTCATGTGCAGGCTTCCATGATTTTTTGGAGACGCATGCTTGAAGATGCATACTTGAAGATGCATGCTTCAAGATGCATGGTGTGAGATGCTGTCATGTGCAGGCTTCCATGATTTTTTGGAGACGCATGCTTGAAGATGCATACTTGAAGATGCATGCTTCAAGATGCATGGTGTGAGATGCTGTCATGTGCAGGCTTCCATGATTTTTTGGAGACGCATGCTTGAAGATGCATACTTGAAGATGCATGCTTCAAGATGCATGGTGTGAGATGCTGTCATGTGCAGGCTTCCATGATTTTTTGGAGACGCATGCTTGAAGATGCATACTTGAAGATGCATGCTTCAAGATGCATGGTGTGAGATGCTGTCATGTGCAGGCTTCCATGATTTTTTGGAGACGCATGCTTGAAGATGCATACTTGAAGATGCATGCTTCAAGATGCATGGTGTGAGATGCTGTCATGTGCAGGCTTCCATGATTTTTTGGAGACGCATGCTTGAAGATGCATACTTGAAGATGCATGCTTCAAGATGCATGGTGTGAGATGCTGTCATGTGCAGGCTTCCATGATTTTTTGGAGACGCATGCTTGAAGATGCATACTTGAAGATGCATGCTTCAAGATGCATGGTGTGAGATGCTGTCATGTGCAGGCTTCCATGATTTTTTGGAGACGCATGCTTGAAGATGCATACTTGAAGATGCATGCTTCAAGATGCATGGTGTGAGATGCTGTCATGTGCAGGCTTCCATGATTTTTTGGAGACGCATGCTTGAAGATGCATACTTGAAGATGCATGCTTCAAGATGCATGGTGTGAGATGCTGTCATGTGCAGGCTTCCATGATTTTTTGGAGACGCATGCTTGAAGATGCATACTTGAAGATGCATGCTTCAAGATGCATGGTGTGAGATGCTGTCATGTGCAGGCTTCCATGATTTTTTGGAGACGCATGCTTGAAGATGCATACTTGAAGATGCATGCTTCAAGATGCATGGTGTGAGATGCTGTCATGTGCAGGCTTCCATGATTTTTTGGAGACGCATGCTTGAAGATGCATACTTGAAGATGCATGCTTCAAGATGCATGGTGTGAGATGCTGTCATGTGCAGGCTTCCATGATTTTTTGGAGACGCATGCTTGAAGATGCATACTTGAAGATGCATGCTTCAAGATGCATGGTGTGAGATGCTGTCATGTGCAGGCTTCCATGATTTTTTGGAGACGCATGCTTGAAGATGCATACTTGAAGATGCATGCTTCAAGATGCATGGTGTGAGATGCTGTCATGTGCAGGCTTCCATGATTTTTTGGAGACGCATGCTTGAAGATGCATACTTGAAGATGCATGCTTCAAGATGCATGGTGTGAGATGCTGTCATGTGCAGGCTTCCATGATTTTTTGGAGACGCATGCTTGAAGATGCATACTTGAAGATGCATGCTTCAAGATGCATGGTGTGAGATGCTGTCATGTGCAGGCTTCCATGATTTTTTGGAGACGCATGCTTGAAGATGCATACTTGAAGATGCATGCTTCAAGATGCATGGTGTGAGATGCTGTCATGTGCAGGCTTCCATGATTTTTTGGAGACGCATGCTTGAAGATGCATACTTGAAGATGCATGCTTCAAGATGCATGGTGTGAGATGCTGTCATGTGCAGGCTTCCATGATTTTTTGGAGACGCATGCTTGAAGATGCATACTTGAAGATGCATGCTTCAAGATGCATGGTGTGAGATGCTGTCATGTGCAGGCTTCCATGATTTTTTGGAGACGCATGCTTGAAGATGCATGCTTGAAGATGCATGCTTCAAGATGCATGGTTTGAGATGCTGTCATGTGCAAGCTTCCATGATTTTTTTGGAGAATCATGCTTCAAGATGCATGCTTGAAGATGCATACTTCAAGATGCATGGTTTGAGATGCTGTCATGTGTAGGCTTCCATGATTTTTTGGAGAAGCATGCTTAAAGGTGCATGCTTGAAGATGCATGCTTGAAGATGCATGGTTTGATGTGCTGTCATGTGCAGGCTTCCATGATTTTTTGGAGAAGCATGCTTGAAGGTGCATGCTTGAAGATGCATGCTTCAAGATGCATGCCCTGAGATGCTTTCATGTGCAGGCTTCCATGATTTTTTGGAGAAGCATGCTTGAAGGTGCATGCTTGAAGATGCATGCTTCAAGATGCATGCCCTGAGATGCTGTCATGTGCAGGCTTCCATGAATTTTTGGAGAAGCATGCTTGAAGATACATGCTTCAAGATGCATGCTTCAAGATGCATGGTTTGAGATGCTGTCATGTGCAGGCTTCCATGATTTTCTGGAGAAGCATGCTTAAAGGTGCATGCTTGAAGATGCATGCTTGAAGATGCATGGTTTGAGATGCTGTCATGTGCACGGAGACGCGATTTTTTGGAGAAGCATGCTTGAAGATGCATGCTTCAAGATGCATGCGTCAAGATGCATGCCCTGAGATGCTGTCATGTGCAGGCTTCCATGATTTTCTGGAGAAGCATGCTTAAAGGTGCATGCTTGAAGATGCATGGTTTGAGATGCTGTCATGTGCAGGCTTCCATGATTCTTTGGAGAAGCATGCTTGAAGATGCATGCTTGAAGATGCATGCTTCAAGATGCATGGTTTGAGATGCTGTCATGTGCAGGCTTCTATGATTTTTTGGAGAAGCATGCTTAAAGGTGCATGCTTGAAGATGCATGCTTGAAGATGCATGGTTTGAGATGCTGTCATGTGCAAGCTCCCATGTTTTATTGGAGAAGCCTGCTTGAAGGTGCATGCTTGAAGATGCATGCTTCAAGATGCATGGGTTGAGATGCTGTCATGTGCAGGCTTCCATGTTTTTTTGGAGAAGCATGGTTTAAGGTGCATGCTCGAAGATGCATGCTTCAAGATGCATGCCCTGAGATGCTGTCATGTGCAGGCTTCCATGATTTTTTGGAGAAGCATCCTTGAAGGTGCATGCTTGAACATCCATGCTTCAAGATGCATGGTTTGAGATGCTGTCATGTGCAGGCTTCCATGATTTTTTGGAGAAGCATGCTTGAAGATGCATGCTTCAAGATGCATGCTTCAAGATGCATGCCCTAAGATGCTGTCATGTGCAGGCTTCCATGATTTTTTGGAGAAGCATGCTTGAAGATGCATGCTTCAAGATGCATGGTTTGAGATGCTGTCATGTGCAGGCTTCCATGATTTTTTGGAGAAGCATGCTTAAAGGTGCATGCTTGAAGATGCATGCTTGAAGATGCATGGTTTGAGATGCTGTCATGTGCAGGCTTCCATGATTTTTTGGAGAAGCATGCTTCAAGATGCATGCTTGAAGATGCATCCTTCAAGATGCATGGTTTGAGATGCTGTCATGTGCAGGCTTCCATGAGTTTTTGGAGAAGCATGCTTAAAGGTGCATGCTTGAAGATGCATGCTTGAAGATGCATGGTTTGAGATGCTGTCATGTACAGGCTTCTATGATTTTTTGGAGAAGCATGCTTGAAGGTGCATGCTTGAAGATGCATGCTTCAAGATGCATGCCCTGAGATGTTGTCATGTGCAGGCTTCCAGTATTTTTTGGAGAAGCATGCTTGAAGGTGCATGCTTGAAGATGCATGCTTCAAGATGCATGCCCTGAGATGCTGTCATGTGCAGGCTTCCATGATTCTTTGGAGAAGCATGCTTGAAGATGCATGCTTCAAGATGCATGCTTCAAGATGCATGGTTTGAGATGCTGTCATGTGCAGGCTTCCATGATTTTGTGGAGAAGCATGATTAAAGGTGCATGCTTGAAGATGCATGCTTTAAGATGCATGGTTTGAGATGTTGTCATGTGCAGGCTTCCATGATTGTTTGGAGAAGCATGCTTGAAGGTGCATGCTTGAAGATGCATGCTTCAAGATGCATGCCGTGAGATGCTGTCATGTGCAGGCTTCCATGATTTTTTGGACAAGCATGCTTGAAGGTGCATGCTTGAAGATGCATGCTTCAAGATGCATGCCGTGAGATGCTGTCATGTGCAGACTTCCATGATTTTTTGGAGAAGCATGCTTGAAGGTGCATGCTTGAGCATGCATGCTTCAAGATGCATGGTTTGAGGTGCTGTCATGTGCAGGCTTCCATGCTTTTTTGGAGAAGCATGCTCGAAGATGCATGCTTGAAGGTGCATGCTTGAAGATGGACGCTTTGAGATGCCTTCATGTGCAGGCTTCCATGGGTTTTTTTTAGATGCATGCTTCAACATGCATGCTTCAACATGCATGCATCAACGTGCATGCTTGAAGATGCATGGTTTGAGATGCTTTCATATACAGGCTTCCATGATGTTTTTGGGATGCATGCTTGAATATGCATGCTTTAAGATGCTTTGATGTGCAGGCTCCCATGTTGTTTTTGAGATGAATGCTTGAAGATGCATGCTTCTACATGCATGCACTGAGATGCTTACATATGCAGGCTTCCATGATTTTTTTGAGAAGCTTTGAGATGCTTTCAGACCTGGAACTTCCGTCTAGTTAATAGAAATATAATACGCAATTTGACATTCTTTGATATTCACATGCATTAGGGTATTCTATGTGATTTCCATACTCACCCATAAATGTGCGGTCTCCAATGAAAATTGGGTTCGTATAACTGCGTTGTTAGGATTATCGGGGTTCCGTGCTCGCCTTCTTTGCGAGCTCAGATGCGGAAAGAACCAACACCGCGGTCATTCAAAACCTCAAACTTGCCTATTCGAACTTGCCACGTTGTGGACAGTCCCGGCCAACCGCGGACAGATCGCGCCTGCATTACTGGCTACTGACAAGAATTGTTTTCAACGAATGCCGGTGGCAATACGCTACGCTGCAATTAGGGCTGTCCCTGAAGCTCCGTTCGAGGCTACTTCACACACACACGCTGCCCGGGTTGCCTAGGTTTTCCACCATTGTGGTGTAGCCGTTTGCCGAACCGTCGCCGTCGTCGGCGTGCCCTGGAGCCGATCATCACCGTTGTCCCTCCTGCGCCGTTATCCAGGTTCGTCCATGAGCTGGCTGGCTGGTACTCTCTTGCCAATGCAGCTATTACGGTTGCTGGTGCTTCTGCTGCTTTTCCCCACGGTCGCAAATTTTTGGCTACACACCCCCTCCTCCGCGGGACGTTTATCATGAATTGCGAATGCTGCCCCGGACCCCGCTACGGGTAAGATCAGACGCAGTGAACGTGGAGCCTGCCCTTGCTCCTGCTCCTGCTCCTGCTCCTGCTCCAGCTCCTGCACCTGCTCCTGCTCCTGCTCCTACTCCTGCTCCTGCTCTTGCATCTTACACTCCTGCTCCACCTCGTTTNTCCGCGGGACCCTTATCATGAATTGCGAATGCTGGTCCGGATCCCACTAAAGAGGAGATCAGACGCAGCTGCCCCTGTCTCTGCACCTGCATTGCAGCCTTCCCCTGCGGCCTCGCCTCCGCCTGCTCCTGCTCCTGCTCCTGCTCCTGCTCCTAATGCCCCTGATGTTTCTGAAACGTACATGCTGGTGCTGGAAACATCGGGCCAGCAACAGCCACCTGCACGCCGTGGCGAGCCGAGTAAGACGCGAAACCCAGGTGCGTCTGTGCGGCCAGACGCGGTAACCAGCAGAAACAGGGTCCGCGGACAGAAGGGCGGGCAGACTGGCCAGTAGTTTCCGTGTGTCTGGGTGGCTGGGTGGCTGGGTGGTTGGGTGGCTGGGTGGCTGGGTGGCTGGGTGGCTGGGTGGCTGGGTGGCTGGGTG
>SZWC01006738.1:89754-120236 GCA_023375785.1 Penium margaritaceum | reverse complement strand
GCCCAGCAGGCACTGGATCCGGTGCAGAGGAAACAGCAAAGGAAGGTGCCCCAGGCAACGAGGGAACCGAGGGGAGCGAGGGAGCGGGGGGTGACCCGGACTCGTACGACGATGCGGAGTTCTACCAGCAGCTCCTGCGAGAGCTGCTCGACTCCTCTTCCCTCGAGGAGCTCGGCGCGATCGGGCTGAGCACTGCAACGAGCCGGTCAAAGAGGAAGAAGGCGAAGATGAGCACCGTGGATCGACGCGCGTCCAAGGGAAGGAAGATCCGGTACACTCCGATGCCGCAGCTTGTGAACTTCATGGCTCCCGAACCGATCGAAGTGCCGCCCTTGGCGGCGCAGTTGTTTGGCCGGCTGTTTGGGATGGACCCGCCGCCACAGTAGGCTTGGCCCTGCAGCATGCGTCGAGAAGGACCATGTTTTGCAGCTCTAGAATTCGACGACGTGCGGAAAAGATTTTTCTTTGTTATCTGTGTTCGTTCCCGCCAATGCCGCAGCTCGATCACTTCTTGGTTCCCTAAACCGATCGATGTACCAACAAAACAGCAAAACATCTGTTTGGCTGGCTGGTAAGGCTGGACCCACCATCCCAATTGGCTTGGATGAAAGCCTTTTGAGATTGAATTGCACGCCAGTTACAAAATGATGGTGTTTGTGCAAATGTTTGACCCACTACAGTGGCCATTGATCCAGCGATGTGCATCAAAACAACTCCACGGTTTTCTACTCCAAAAATCCCACACATTGGTCGGAACGTCGTTGCCATGCTTTGGTGGTTGCCCGCGCTGCCATCCACAAATCATGAACATCATGGTTTCTTTTGGTTGGTGTTCAGACGAGATGTTTCCCCCATGGCAGTGGGCTTGAATAATTGAAGCATAGACGATGTACTTTGCAAAGAAATAATCACATTAACCTACTATTTGCATGTTGTGTGGCACACAGAAGTTGTAGCTTGAAGTATTTGCACTTGAGAGTGTTGTTGCTTTGTCCGTGCACTACCTCATTGACTCCTTTTGTGACCTCTCAGCTTGTGTACATGCTTGTGCTGACGACTGACTAGATGGGCGCTATTGCAAACGGGGGCGGTGTACGGCGCAGTGGACATGTTGCTATAGAGCCGAGTGTGTGGTTCTCCTCACGCTTCCGACAATGCACCCTTATGCGACCAGCTCCATGGGCAACAACTCTTAGCTGTCAAGTCACCAGTAGTCGTAGATAGCTCTTAGGAGCAGTGCAATCCGCACCCGAGTTCGGGCAGTCGTAACTCCACATAGTTATGTTTCTTGCTGATTCTGTCTACACGACTGCGTTCGCAGCGTGGTTTGGTATGGTCCACTTCTTAGGGAAAACGGACAACGCCTAGGTTTTGGACTGTCTGGTGTCTCGGAGGGCTCACCCAGGAAATTCTGCAGGACAGGATAATGCAAAAGGGCTCGGTCACGAGATACCCGAATAGTAGAAATATAAAACTGATTCGCCCGTCGTCGAGCGAGAAATAACCTAACTACCCATCAGCCGCCGCTACCGCCACGCCAGTAACAAAGAAAACAGACAAAAATGCATGGCGAGACCACATGCCATGCGCTGACGACGCATGGTATGAGGCGCCCTCCGCTAGTATCACAAACCCTTTCGTTGAAGGGTTTGTGATGCTAGCGGGGGGAGGTCTGTTTAGAGATTGAGGGGAGTTCGAGACTCCCCATGCGTTGAAAGGGAACCTGCTGGGCCCCGCTACCGCGGGGCCCAGCAGGAGCCCGCGCAAAAATAAAACCCTAAAACCTCGAATGTAATTCGGGGAATGGTTTGAATGCGGTTTGTGTGTTAAAATGATAGGTTTGCGTTTACAACAAATTATCCAAAACGAAAGAAGGGCGTTTTCGCTCGATCGCGAGGGAGCGATGACCGCTTTGTTTTCTTTTTTCTTTCGTCACGCAAACCCCCCAGTTCGATGTAGGGTTTTATGTTTGGCGGAGGCTCCGCCCGCGCCAAACATATAAAACCCTAAATCGAACTGGGGGGTTTGCGTGACAAGAAAAAAGAAAACAAAGCGGTCATCGCTCCCTCGCGATTCTCGCGTGGGAGTGATCTCCGCATGTAGGATTTTTTCATGCTTGCTCGTCAACGTATGCCGCGAGCGAGCATGATTTTCGACTGGGCTTTTGAGTATTTTTTTAGCCGCTACCGGGCGGATCAGAGTCACTTTGCGTTTTATGGGTATCTGAGCTATTTGGCCCAATGCAAAAAAAAATCTAGTTGGCTGATTTTCTGACTAACAAGCCTCACAGAACTAAGGTGAGGCTAAGACTTGGAGGGGTCTCAGTTCGCTGCATATTCTTCATTCCTAGTCAGTCATTGCTTCATTCTAGCTGCTTTTTCGCGCCAACTCTGGCGTGTGTATTTTTGAGTAACAAACCAGAGCTCTCAAACTTTGACTCTTAGTGTAGCAGACTAAGGGGGCAGACTAAACGTTAGGCATGGGTTTCCGCACGCTGCATCAACAACGCCACTGCCCCAACCTCCGCACTAGCTAGTTCCTTTTTAGAAGCTGCGAGAAACACTCCTAGCCTTGCAATTGCGGACGTGGCCACACTGTCTGCTCAGCTAGAGCACTAGCAAGCAAAATTGTTCCGAAAACAGCAAGGGTTAGGCTAGGGAGATGCGCAAAGTCTCACAAGCTCCAATAGCTCAGTAATGCACAGAGAAATGACAGCTGACAAGGACACAGTAGAAACATCTGCCGCTGCGTACGGCGAGTGTCGGGCGTGGCAATGTTGGTTTGTCCTAAAACAGCCCCTAACTATTGTTTTGGCCATAACTTTGCGCACATGTCTCCAAACGCAACATGGCCTGCACTAGAAATGCAAAATCTCCCACCAATCGCTACAACTATCACACCCACAAGTCCAGCACCGATCAATCGACACATAATGGAAGGCATGCAAACATGTGATTTGTGATGATCCTGTCGACCTGTACAGTTTACTATGACCACTCGGACGTGTCCATGCCCGTGTAGATCCCTGATGCGGACCCAGGTGGCACCAGTGCGACGTCTGGTGGTGGACTACCAGTTTAAAGCTGACCGACAACTGCCACAGAGTCCTTGACGTTGTCTAGGACGTTTAGCAGTTTTTTTGCAGCACGCAGGAGTTTATCGGTGGACTGGCCGTGGGCCCGATTTGCATTTTTTCCCATTGTGTGTCCACAGTTTGATGCCGGATGCATGCATGTGACCAGTCGTAGCGTCCGGCTTGTGATTCTGCACGTTTAGGTTCAGACGGCGTAGCGTTCTAACTTGTCTGCGCTGAGTTACGACCAAAACGGTGGTTTTGGGCCGGTTGTAGGACAGACCTTCCACTGCCGCGTGGGACACCCGCCGTGCGCCGCCGGCAAGTACTTCTGCCATGGACCTGCCATTTTTCATCTCTCTCTCTACAAGAAGTATCAAAGCATTCTGACACTTGGCCTTGTGTCTCCTACCCAAACTCTTATCGTCGTGTGTACGACCTGTGACTGTTGTCACCGTCTGACCAGGCACTGATGCCTAGTCAGCGACTGTGTTGCCAAAAAGCTTCCACCCATTTTCTCATGGTATGAGAGTAGCGAGACCGTTCTTGCTGAGCTGCGCAGCAGAGACGCAGCACCAATGAGTGTCACCGTTGGAGCCGATTCACAGGGACCTGTCGACGTCACCCGACTACAGTTGCCGCCACCCGCCTTGAGCACATCAGAGTGCAGGAGCAGCATCCGCTAGCAGCAGCAGCAGCAGCAGCAGCAGCAGCAGGCGGCAACCATAGCAGGTGGCAGCTGCTGGGAGCTGATGGCATCAGCGCTAGCAACAGCAGCAGCAGGCGGCAGCGGGTAGCAACAGCAGTAGCAAGCGCCAAGCAACGAGCTGCGGGTATCGAGCAGCCAATAGTAGCAGCAAGCAACAGCACGCAACAGCAACAACATTGAGCAGCAGCAACAACGGCAAGCAGCAGCAGCAACAGCAGCGCAGCACCAACGTGAAGTTGCAACAGCACGCAGTATTTGCAGCGCACAGCAACGTTGCTGCACAGCAGCAACGTGCGGCTGTTGCCATAGCTGCGCAACGTGCTGTGTGGCTGTTGTTGCAAGCTTAAGCGCAACAGTAGCATCAGCCGAGCGGAAGGTGCTGCAGAGCTTCCGCGCAGCTTCCGCGCAATTGCTGCGGATCAGCCGCCCAACAGCCACGAGGATTTTCAAAAAGGGGGGGGGGGAACGTGCCGACGTCAACATTTTTCTTGCTAACGCCATGAGGTCCGTGTTGATGTGAGCAAACCCCTCTTGACGTCAGCACTTGCCTTCGTCAAATTTTTGGGTTGGATAGCCAAAAGTTGCCAGCATTTGAACTCCTCCAGGACCGTTGCGGAGTCTGCAATCTGACCGGTTTAACATCCTGGTCCATACTGAGCGTTGACATGGCTCCGACCAATGACAAGGGCAAAGGACCACTAGATCCCTCTTCCTCCTCTTCAGGAGTCACGAGCCCACGATTGCATGCTCTTGAGGACCTGTGGAGTCAGCAGGATGAGATGCGTCATCCGTAGCAGCAGTAGAATAACGCCATCTGTAAGCTCACTGAGCTTTTTCTTGATCAGTCCACGGCCCGACAGCAGACCTCCGAGGGAGACGACGGAGTTGTACCTTCTGCACAACTATCAGCATTTGCACTAAAGATAGCAGCAGGAAGCGACCCACCACCTCTTGATCCTTGGGATGAGGACCCCGACATACCCGGTATGGAGGATGACACTCACAAGAGGGAGATTCGCATGCTTCAGGAGCGTCTCCGCCAGCTTCAGACGAGTTTTCGGGCCCCACAGACATTTGGCATCCGATCCTTGCCTGATCCCTACCTCGGTGACTTCTGTCATCTCAGTGTTTTCCCTATCCCTCGTACTTCTCACTCTGTGGTTACTCTCCCTACAGAGCGGCCACCCAAGGACTTCGAGACATCGTCCCCACGCTATATCAGTGAGGACGGCTTTGACTGCCGGGAGACTCTTTTCTAGGTCTGGGCCACTTCAGAGGGGGTCTGGCCCTACTATCACAGTTCGCACCAGGTTATGGATCGCGCTCAGGTGCTCGCAGCGGCTACGGCGATGACGGGACTCCTTTACGCAATGCCGCACGAGATTGTCGTGGACTTTCGCTCTTACCTTGGAGAGGCCGGCACAGGTGCGGGTGGTAATTCACATCTAGGCTGGGACCTAGCTTTGTCCCTACATGCCGTAGAGACGCACGCTACAAGCACAGCTCACATTCGCGCCTTCCACTCCCTTTGTCAGGGACCTGCCAAGCCCAAAGCCGATTACTCGCGGTGTGCCATGCGCATCTACACGCACCTTAGAACCTTAGGAGGTACACAATTGTAGGCGCTTCGCACGCTCATGATTGGAGTTCACCTCGAGCACGCAGACATCTCCTCGGGGTACAGCGACGTCGTGCTCGAGCCTTTCTCCACCTCCCTCTAGCTTCTTCCTCAGGCGCATCAGCTTTTCCTCCAGGTGACTTTTTCTTGTGAGACAGCCGTGGCCCATCAGGAGAGTCCCCTTGCTGCAGCGGTCATCGCGTCTCCACCGACGCCCCTCTTGCAGTCCACTTCTCCATCCACCGATAGAAACTGCTCTTCCCCTTCCACCCCGATTACCCGGACTAAGGTGCAGGGTGTGGCAGCAGCGGCACAGGAGAAGAAGGGTAAGAACAGGCATGGTTCAGACCAGTAGCAGTCGTAGCAGCAGTAGTCATCGGGTGCTAGCAGCGGTGTACTGTTCACAGCTACAACTGTGGAGGTGCTGATTGCTACACCGAGTGCCAGTAGCCGCTCGACTGGACGCGGATCACTCGCGGTCTTCAGGCTGCACACAGACAACGGTCTGTTTCAAGTTGTACAACCTCTGGTCGTGTGACGACCACGACCCCAGGAGCTCCCACTTCCCCACGGACGAGCAGTGGCGACCCGAACCCACGTGACCGCACCATCGCCAAGCTCCGTCAGCTTCTGGCGCTTCACTTTCAGGGAGGTGCGAGTGTGTCGTCACAGCCGGGTGGTTCATATACTGTTTGTTTGTCTGTTCTCGTAGCTCGTGATGATTCGTGTTGGAGGACACAGCTGTCATGTAATGATAATGGGCCTGACAGTACTAATTGGATTCATGAGTCTCTTCCCTGTGCCCTTCATTGCTTCTCCTCACCAGCTGCTCCGCGCCCGTCTGAGGCCGAGTGTATCATTGCCCTTTGTGCAGTGACTTCCTCCGGTCGTGATCCCAGAGGCACTTCGATCATCGATTCTGGTGCCACTCATCACATGACCTTTCGTCGTAGTGACTTTGCTTTATTTGAACCAGTTGTGTCTGTTCGCTCCGTTCGCACGGGCTGTGGTTAGTCACTTCCGGTCCACGGTGTTGGGGTTGTGTACTTCGATGGTCCGTCTAGCCCCCTGTATCTTTTTGAGGTTCTTTTTGTGCTTGACCTTGAGCTCAGCTTGCTGTCTATGTGTGCCTGCACACTTATGGGGCTCTTTGTGGAGTGCACTATCGACTCCGCAACTTTGACAGCTGTCGATACTCATACCATTGTTCTTCGTGCCTCCGTTGTGGATGATCTGTACCGTGTGTCTCATATTGCTTGTTTTTCTTGCTCCCGTTCTCCTCATACTCATGTGTTTGTCACTGGTGTTCTCTTTGCTGAGCACGAGCGACTACTGCATCGTCGCCTTTGTCATGAAAACTCCGACACTGTGTTGAAGCTTATTTGGACACACTCGTCGCCTATGACACGGCTTTTTGTTAGAATCTGCCGAGGACCGATAGTCTGTTCTACGCTCACGATGGGATGCATTGCTGCACCTACCCTGACTCCTGTTCTCGAGCACTTCGCCAACCCGAGTTGGTCCATTCGGACCTTCTTGGTCCTCTTCCTATCAAGGCTTTGTCCAATCGGGATTGTTACGTCATGACCCTGACCGATGACTTCACCCGGATGCAGTGGGTCTATAACCTGTGCCAGAAGAGTGATGCTGCTCTCGCAGTTTGCCTCTAGCTAGTAATGGCTGAGCGTCACTCTCGCCACACGTTACAGACCTTTCGTTCGGATCGTGGCGGCGAGTTTCTCGGCGAGATGGACAGTTTCATTGCCGAGCATGTGGTTTTTCACCAAGTCTGCGCTCCTGCTACTCCTCAACAGAACGGTGTCTCTGGGCGCTGGAACCGCACCATGGAGGATGCGGTTCGTGCTATGCGATCTGAGTGCCGTCTTCCAGCATCCTTTACCTTGAAGGATTCGCCTAAATGACGTGGGTCTAGAATCGCCTCCAGCACGGTTCCCTTCCGGACCACGTTACACCGTAGGAGCTGTGGTTTGGCCGACGTGTCGACCTGCGTCTCGCTGGTGTCTGGGGATCCGTGGCTTCTGTGTGGTACACCAAGGACCAGCATGGGTCCATGGTCTCCCCGTGTGGTCGCCTGTGTGCCTTCGTGGGCATCTCCCCGCGGTCGAAGACCTGGCGTTTCTGGGACCCCGCACATTGTCGCATAATGGAGTCCCGTGATGCGCTCTTCTTTGAGTCTCTCACCTACCGTGACTTGTCCTTGATCATGTCGATGTCCGCCATGCATGTCCCTATGTGTGAGGCTTCTCAACGGATGGGGGAGTCTGGGCCTACGAGCACCTGTCCAACTGATATGTGAGTTCGAGCCGCCTCCACTTCTCGATCTCCGGCTCTTGATGACCCAGCGATCATCGCTGTCGGCCCAGAGACCTCTCTAGCCTAACCGGTGTCTATTCTTGTCCTCTGGGATCCCACACGCACCCATGATTCTTTACCCATGTTTACCAGTACTCATACCTTTGTGCGTGGTCCTACCTCGACTCCTGCTCATGCTCTCACACCCAATCCTGAGCCTCCCATCATTTCACGAGTATCTCCTCACACCGCATCATTTGCCCCCTTGCATCAGTCCACACCAGATGTGGTCGTGCTTGTCCCTGAGCCTGAGGTAAGCCCCTCGAGCCCACGTTACTCGAGTTAGCCCGGAGGTCGTCTTCAATTGTTGGTCTATGGAGTCTAGCGGGTGTTAGATCCCACACCCTGGCGTCCCACTCGCAACGTCGCGAGTGGTGATCCCGGCACAAAGGCCCTAGGCTTGGGTGTCCACACAGATCACACAGAGACATAGCCAACGTGCCCTGTAGGGCACGATCTGGTCACTCACGAGTTTCATATCGCTTGTGATGTGGCCGCTGACCTCGTGGTCGTCATGCCTAGCTCTGAGGCGTGTGCACTTGCCACTCAGAGCTCTCCCTCTATGGCGCCTGATCCAAGCACACTAAGGGAAGCTCTCTCATCAGAGGATACAGACGCCTGGCGGGCTGCCTGCGAGGATGAGCTTGGTGCCATTCCAAAATTCGGAGTTTACGAGCTAGTCAACCTTCCACTTGGGGGGAAAGCTATTCAGGTCAAGTGGGTCTTTCACAAGAAAGTGAAGCCGGATGGCTTATTGGAACGCCACAAGGATTGCTTGTCGTCAAGGGGTTTTCTTAGATCAAGGGCATTGATTAAATTGACCTCTTTGCCCCCGTCAGCCGCATGACCTCAGCTTCCGCTTTGTTCGGTGTGGTGGCTAAGCATGATTGGGAACTGCACCAGATGGACGTGAACAATGCGTTCCTCCATGGATCTCTTGATGAGGAGATTTATGTGGCCCAACCACCAGGCATTGAGGAAGGTGACCAGGTGTGGCGATTGCGCAAGTCCTTGTACGGCCTGAAGCAGTCTCCTCGATGCTTAAACGAGGAGATTATTGGCACCCTGACTCATGCAGGATATGTACACAGCGAGGCAAATCCCTCTCTTTTTATCCCATGGATGCCTGAGCGGTTCACCGCCATCTTGGTCTATGTGGACGTCCTTCTGATAGCGTCTCCTTCCATGGAGGCCATGAAGGAAGCCAAGGCATCCTCCAGACTGCCTACAAGATGAAGGATATCGGTCCTCCAGTAGTGTTTCTTGGCATGGAGATCGTGCGAGACCGCAGACGTTGCACACTTCTATTGCATCATGCCCGATACGCAAGTGTTGTGGGGGAGCGCTTCAATGACCTCCTTGGTGTAGTGCCCACGGCCTCCACACCTCCCACACTTGACAGGTAGGATGCCCTAAAGGTGGACAATCCCACACAGCTGGGGGAAACAGTGGGTGTGACCTTGTACCTCATCGGATCTCTGATGTACCTGGCCACTACCACATGCCCCGACAACGCTTTTGCCGTCAACCTCCTTGCACAGTTCTTGTAGGCTCCACGTTCTAGAGCCCTTCATGCGGTTATGCGTGTTGTGCAGTACATGGTCTCCACACCCTACCGCACACTCTGCTTTCACTGGCAGTGTTCGGTGGTTCTTCACGGCTACACCAACAGCGACTAGGCCCGGAGTCCAGATGGACATTGTCGCACCGGTTACATGTTCCTGCTCGGTGGTACCGTTGTGTCTTGGTGCAGCGGGAAGCAGGGCTACATTGCATGTAGCTCGTCCGAGGCACAATATGTTGCTCAGGGTGCAAGGGCTACTAAGGCAGTGTGGTTGTAGCCCTTGTTCCTTGAGTTGGGTCAGTCAGTGCCCGCCATTCTCCTTTGCTGCGATAACCAGAGTGCTCTTGCCATTGTAGAGAACTCTGGTGTCTTTCATGCTCACGCAAAGCACATTGCTGTCGAGCATCACTTCGTTTGTGATCTGGTGGAGCGACACGTGATCTCCGTCATACAAGTCGTCATTGACATGCAGCGTGCTGATTTCTTGACCAAGGCACTGGCGCGCTGGAAGTTTCTGGTGGCCATTTGTTCTGTTGAGCTTCGTCCCTTGCCTGAGAGTGGTTGAGTGTGTGGTGTGTCTGTGTCTGTTTCACGACTGTTTCTGCACTCGTTGTTGCACTAGTGTTAATGTTGCATGTGTATGGACATACGTACCATCGGGTCATGGGGGAGTATTGTGATTTGTGACATTCCTGTCGACCTGTACAGTTTACTATGACCACTTGGCCGTGTCCATGCCCATGCAGATCCCTGATGCGGACCCAGGTGGCACCAGTGCATCATCTGGTGGTGGACTTCCACTTTGGAGCTGACCGACAGTCGCCCCAAAGTCCTGGTCCCTGTCTGGGACCTTCTGTAGCTTTTCCGCAAAATGTAGGAGTTTATCGGTGGACTGGCCGTGGGTCCGATTTTCATTTTTTTGCATTGTATGTCTACCGCTTGATGCCGGATGCATGCATGTGACCAGCTGTAGTGGCTGGCTTGTGATTCTGCACCTTTAGGTTCAGATGGCGTAGCGTTCTGACTTGTCTGCGCTAAGTTATCGCCAAAACAATGGTTTTGGGCCGGTTTTACGATAGACCTTGCACTGCCGTGTGCGACACCCGCGGTGTGGGGCGGCAAGTACTTATACCATGGACTTGTCATTCTGACACTTGAATTGAATGCTTCAATTCAAGTGTCAGAATTGAAGCATTCTGACACTTTGTCTCGTGTCTCCTAGCCAAAATCTTACCGTTGTGTGTACAACTTGTGACTGTCGTCACCGTCTGACCAGGCACTGACGCCTAGTCAGCGGTTGTGTTGCTAGGAAGCTTCCACGCATTTTCTCAAAACCATGCTCAAGAGCCAGTCCACCGATAAAACTATACTAACTCAAGGAAAACTGTAGAGCACCCCAGCAAGCATCAGGATCGTCCTACAAATAGTCCGAGAGCTGCTAGTGGGTGGGATCACCACCCGTCGGTGTTGCGACATGAGTTGGGTCCGCATCAAGGAAGTACACGAGCATGGACACAACGGAGAGGTCACAATAAGTTGTACAAACAGAAGGGGATGGTACACATCACAAAACTCCCCCATGACCTAGTCGTACGCATGTCCATACACATGCAGAACTGACACAGGTGCGCAACAAGATGCTAAACAATCCATACTCACACACCCCACTCTCAGCAACCCTCAAGCAAGGGGCAAAGCAAAAGGAATCTATGCAGTGTGCAGGTTGAGGCAACATCTTTGCTTATGTAGTGTGCAAGAAACCACGCTTGCTGTTAGCCACTGTCGCTAAAGCAGAGCGACATCGGTTCTGCTGCCCCCTTAGTTTGCTGCACTAGAGTCTAAAGTCTGAGAGCTCTCGTTTCTTACTCAGAGTGCACGCACCAGAGTTTGCGCCGAAACTGTAGCTGAAAGGAAGCAATGACCGATTAGGAATGAAGAATGATCAACTAACTGAGACCCCTCTCAGTTCTAGCCTCACCTCTGCTCTGTAAGACTTGATACTCAGAAAATCAGCCATAAAAGCTAATCCTAGTAATCCTAGTAATGTTTCTCACAGAATTTCCAGGGTGAGACTTGCCAAACACCCGGCGGCCCCAAACCCGGGCGTTGTCTGTTTTGCCTGAAAAATGGACCATATCTCAGTATCCTTGTTGGGAACGCATTCGTGTAGTCAAAATCAACAACAATAGCTACATGGAGTCATGGCTGCCCGAACCCGAGTACCAACTACACTGCTCCTGAGAGCTATCTATGACTACTAATGACATGACAGCCAAGCGTTGCTACGGATGGAGCTGGTCGTATGAGGGTGTTTTGTCACAGCATAGGCAAGCTTGAAATGATGTTGCGCTAGTCTAGACAAGACTATTTCATGCCACCTCACACACTTGGATTGAAACTTGTGGCCCGCTACGTCCAAACTTAGTGCCGGAGGAGCGCTAGCTGCTAAGTTATGAGAGAGAGCACTCGGACTCAAAAGTTAGCACCCAAAATGTAGTTGGAAGTAAGTAATGACCGAGTTGAAAGCACGAGGTTTGATGAGAGACACCTCACATATTAACCTAGGCCTTCACCAGTGTGAGGCTTGTTACTCAGTCTACCAACCAATAAGGAAAATACACTCTTCTGTGGCCTGTGGGTTTTTCTCGAGGAGCCCTGCCAGAGGACCGACAACCCCAAACCCGGGCATCGTCCGTTTTCCCATAAACTCGACCATACCAATACATGCACACTGCAAGCGCAGTTGTGCAGTCACAATCAGCTAGAAAAATCATACATGAGAGTTATGTCTGTTTAAGCCGAGGTAGACTCCATGCTACAAAGAGTAGTCGTCCATGACTGTTGGCGGTATAAGCGCCTGTGGCTGCTGACGATGGAGCTGGGCACACACTGCTACCAAGTTGGAGACTCCACATAAGGAGACAAGAGCCACGTCTCTCAAAATGGTACAACGTCCTCTCCATCGCTCATTGCATGCTTTCGTCAACGCCCGCCAAGTCCGTCATCCGCACAAGCATGTACACCAGCCAAGAGGTCACGGCACATATCAGTGAGATAATGCACACACAAATCACAACACTCCACCATGACTCGTGGGTACCAGTGCACATACACGTGCAGGGGTCATACATCAACAGTGCATAACGCAAGTCACGCTCCTCCATGGTCTCATGCCCCCATGATCCGACAAGTCACACGAAGAGTGAGGGCATACATAAGGAAGAACAGGATGAGGGAGCTCACAGATACAAGATAACTCACTCACGGATGTAGACCAACCAAAACAACAGGCCTTTTGAATGATGCATGCTTGAAGGCCTTTGTAAAGAAGTCGTCCAGCTGACGCACATTCTCCACCCACATAATGTAATTGCTGCCCTCACACAACAAAGTGCGCACATGTAACAGCCGTGGGCTGTTTTGCGACTAACTGCAGAACCCAAAAACGTAGGCCCTCAGAAAAGTCGTCTCAGGAGAGAGAGCGAATGGTCGCCTCAGCCCTTTTGGCTGAGACGAACCGCTCAAAGAATGGACATAGTCGTCATAGGGCATTTATGTAAACATGCAACCTAAAACCCTATCGTCCCACGTGGCACATCCACGTGGGAATAGGACCCTAGCGGCTAACTAGAGAGGAGGAGGAGTGACGCGATGGATTTCTATCGCGACACTCCTCTTGCCTCAAATGAGGCCAAAAGATATATTCCGGGCTGGAGTCGAACTGGACTCCAGCTCGTACTTGTTTTCTTGGACCTCAACTGCCCGAAACCTAGGCCTCGAGTTCCCGAAACATGGGAACTATTTTTAAACAACATCTTTATCTCTAAAAATGGTGCGTACGCTACATTCCTCCCCCTTTGCTTCGAACCGTCCCGGTTCGTATTTGCTCACGGAGGTTTGATCATCGCGTACATCATGATGCCAACCATGCAACAGGAAGCGCAAACAAGATCACACGTGTGAACTCTTGTCATCCGCAACACGGTTGCGTCACGTTCACGCACAATCAACCACACTCTTGTGGTTTTTGTGAATATGGTCATTTGCGCTCAACATCTAGTGTTGATCGCGTAATTCCTTGGCTCTTGCCAAGATGGGACACGTACAATCCTTGTACGCTTTTCACAAGTGTTGGTGAGTCTTCACCGAAGACTCATCACACGTGTGTATCGGTGGCATGGTCGATGCCTTTTGGGACGTACATTGTCAACAATGTCTTGCCAGTTTGGAAGAGGGTACAAAGAATTAATTTTCCCACATTCCGTGTGGTACGTGTTCAGCAAGCTGTTGTGGTGACGCCTCCTCCCCCTTTGCAAGGAGCGTCCCTGCGACCAATTAACCGGGCGTCCCCGCAAAAACCGTCCAGGTCCACACAACACTTCCCATGTCGTTGGGACATGATCTCTTCCAAGGGGTTGCTGTCAAGGTGGTACCTCCTTGCAACATTGTCAATACGTGCAATCCAAGATCCGGACTTCAATCCTTTTGGTTTGCAACCACGTGTTCATGACCACGCGTAGGTCTACTAGACCTCGTTCAGCACCCGTGGATTGGTTGGCTGAACTCAACCAAGCTCCACCAAGCCCATGCGACTTGCATGCTAGCTTTATCTTAGGGTTGGGAGGCACCAAGGCCCTAAGACATGGTTGCTGAGCACACTTGTTTTTCCTTTCAAAGATTGCACCCATCTTTGAAGGAGGCGGCNTTTTGAACTAGGTTAGCTGAGATAACCGATCTCAACGACCATGGATTCAATCCACGAACAAAGTATTCATCGTATGGTATTCACCCAACGGGTGTACCATGATCACAATCATTGCGGTACACGTTGGAAGAACACCTTTTGGGTGTCAATTCCATGTGATTGTGGTCGAACACTTCCGAATCACATCCGGGGATCCTGGAACAGCTAGTTCTTTAAATTCTGTTGTGTTTGTGCCATCACATCCAAGGGTTCCATTCGGGAACCCGCCAGTGGATCGTGTTTGCCATGTTGCAACAATCCGTGTTGCTTCAATGTCTTCAATTGTGTACATTCAGTACTTCCACTCAATAGAGTGCTTTCCATATGCCGTGTCGGAGGCACTTAGAGGGTATCGCCCTCATCGAAGACATCTGACAAACCACCACAATCGTGGATATCACCGCAGCGATATCCAAAAACATATTGTACTTGCATTCGACAATGTACATCAACTAACCATCCCCAAAACCAAGGGGCTTGAGTCAGTTCACTGTGACCTTTCGGGTCAGTGAGGCATGGTTCAACTACACCATAGTCATTATGATCTCTCTGGGAGATGGATTGGGTTCCAACAAATCGGATGTTGGATTTATTTTGCACGTCGATATCGCATAGGTGGTGCTATACCATATCTTTGGCATAATCAGAATCCATCCGCATGATGTTTGAAGATCGTGACGTACACGGCTAGTGTACCGTGTCACGATGCCATTAACTTTGAGGCATTTCTTAAAACATCGAAAGATTCTGATGAGAAATATCGTTTCTCAAGGTCCATCTTGAAGAGTCCTTTAACATCAACATTGGTTACGACACACTGGTCGTTATTTTGTTTCAATGTCGATGATGACTCGTTATGTGGTCGGTCGGACCACCAAGATGTGGATGCTAACACGCTGTTAGCATAAAGCTATCGGCTTATAGGTCGTTTCTATGGTCCTAGTCATAACCTTTAGACACAAAACCAAGACCTTTTTGTGATCCGAACTATGTCATGGTTGGTTTGTAGAAAACTATGAGATCGTCATAGTACTCTGGAGCTCCATTAGTAGAAAAGGAGTGTCGCTCGTTTTCTTTGAAATGGAACTTTCACAGAACTGTGGGTGAACTCATGTCACCGACATCGGTTCACGCACTTTTGTCTATCAATGTCCATGACATGTTCACTCATCGAGTGATGATAGACTGAAGGTTTCGTCCTCAAATTTGTTCACATTCGGCATTCGGTCAATCTTGTCATACGCCAGAATTGACTCTTGCAATCTTCGACCACCGCACTGCGGCGTCTCAAATCGTTGCTGAACCAACAAAGAGTCTCCGCCACTCTCTGGCGCATTTACAACCCTCATTGACAATAATCCTTGTCTCATGAACAGGGTTGTGAGTACACTCATGTATGTTTTTATCGTCTGTACCAACCGGGTACTACGATGTNAATTGACTCTTGCAATCTTCGACCACCGCACTGCGGCGTCTCAAATCGTTGCTGAACCAACGAAGAGTCTCCGCCACTCTCTGGCGCATTTACAACCCTCATTGACAATAATCCTTGTCTCATGAACAGGGTTGTGAGTACACTCATGTATGTTTTTATCGTCTGTACCAACCGGGTACTACGATGTGTATCCATCACTCACCGAGTGATAGGGTGTCAATGGTTTCACCATTGAGAATTTATTCAAAGGTATCATCCTGGACATGTTCAATCATGGACTAATGTTTGTATCGACCATGACTAATGATGCACAGAACCTCCAAAAGGTACTGATGCATCCAGTACACACTGTGTACCGGCAGTATGATGTCAATCCTCTAGGATTAAAGTCGGCGTACGGACACACCTTTGTTCAACATCTCATGACATAGTCATGACACTGGCTTAGTCATGAAACGATCACATTGGCCTTTGAACATTGTAGCGCAATGAGATGTGCGACTCTCAAAGAACACGTTCTGCACCCTCCAAACCACCTGTTTGGTGAAATTGTGTCGCCATTTTTATCCAAAACATCAGCTGATATCGTCAGCTTGATCAATTATCACAAAACCATTGTGATCATTCGTCAACCTAACTCATCCATAACTTGATGTCGTGATTGATGCACCAAGAGTTAGTGGATAAGGGTTTTTGTGCATGTCGTGCACGTTTTCCACGCATGCCGTGTACCCAACTTCACAAGACTGAAGTAACATGGTATGAATCGCATACCTTGACCGATTGAAAAGCGGTTTTTCTCCAGCACTTGGTCAAGCGCTCTGACCTCCTGCGGTCATGCAAGCCGTGCATTTTTCTTTTTTTGGAACTGGTGCTCAACCGACGAGGCTTTTGTAGCACGTTCCATCTACGGATACGAAGGAGTTCGTCCACCTTTAGCATGGTCCAAATCTGAGGAAATCGCCCTCGTCACACATGTGATTTATCCGTTTGAATTTTGGTTTGTACTTCTCCGGAAGTATCTTTTCATACTGCTATCGGCAGCACGAAGTTTTCAACCTTCAGCGATCGTCACAGTCGGTAACGACCGAGACCACTGTTTTTTTGTGATGCCGTTCGGGCATACATCTGATCACCGCAGCCGTCTTTGATTGTTTCTAGCCATGCCTGTCAATTCTCTATTCGAGGAATCCAACAGCATGACCATCCTCGACGTCGTCGAGATGCCTTGCAAACGTCAACCAACGCTTTCAAACAATGTGCTTGACCCGCTTGTCCCTAGAACCATTTCTGCGCATAGATCGTATGCTTTCGTTTGGTGGTCTATCACAAGCTAGCCTGTCGAGGCAACGAGTTGGCTAGTTCTTGCTAGTTGACACAACGAGGTGCGATCGGCACCCATGTTATTGATGCAATCGGCATCCTATTACATGTTTTGTACCATCATCACTAGCATAGCTAGTCCAAGCAGAACTCATGTCCATAGTACGTTCGGCACACGCATCACCGATGCATTCGGCACCCATGACAAAAGTGCAACCCGCAGCTTTTGCCAATCGTGCAATGGGCATTTGTGACAACAATGCATTCGACACTCGTGTCAACGATTTAATTGATGCACGCATCGGCCATGCATTCCACATCATGGTAGTCGTGCGTTCGGCACTCGTGTGAATGTTTTGATTGTATTTTCCATATCGGTCATATTCCAAGTGCAACCGGCACTTGTCAATTGACCATCACGCGTGGATTTCCACCATCGCATTTGTGTTCAGAGTGCAATCGACACTCACATTCTTGTTTTGTCGAAATCCATTCACGGATGACTTATCCAACATTCTTGGTGCAATCGACACCCACGTGAATACAGAATTGGCATTTATTATGGTCATACCTCTGCAGACCATGTGCAGTGCGTTCGGCACTAGCATCACGGATGTTTTTGACATCCGTGATTAATGTGCATTTAGCATCTTTTCACTGGTGTGTTCGACACCGATTTTTTTTTTTTTTGCAACCAGCACTAGCATCACGAATGCATTTGGCATCCGTGAGTAAAGTGCAACTAGCACTTTTTCAATGCTCGACGCCGTGCAACTGGCACGTGTGCTATTTTCCGTAGTGCAATCGACACTTACGTCGATGACGTGGCCGATGCCCGAGCAAACGGCACTCGTTTTGTGCAGCTCGCACATTTCGCATTGTTGTAGTAGGTAGACGAGTTTTCGAGTGGTTGCAGCACATTCGGTGCCTTTCGTTAGTTCTATCGAGAATTCGTCTCGATTCACATCACCGTCGGGGTGTATGGTGATGTACGCTCCTTTGCGCAAACGAAATTTGTTTAGCGCATGTACGACCCGCGTTGAGCCATGTCGTGGCTTGAAACAAATAATACGAGCCTTTGCGGGTTCTTTACAAAATACCCCAAACTCTGAGGTTTATCCTAAAAAATTTAGGCACGATGGGTGCTAAATCTCTTGCTCTGGACATTTCCAAGCGATTTTTGCTGAGGGCACGGAAAACTGTCGGTTTTCCTCCCTTTTGTGCTTCGCAACGGAAAAGAAGAAGTAAATCAGGATTGATGATTTTTGGAAGAGCCCAACTAGAGCTTTTGGATTCTTGTGTCGAAACCCATGGTCAACTTGACCACACACGCGGGTTCGACCAAAAAAAGTCTTCACGTTTTCGATGTCTTTGAAAACGGTTAACAGGGCGGGGCCTCGGGTGGTGGGGAGCCACCGTCAGTATTTTTTTTCTTTTTCTTGTGCAATCGGCACGTTTGATGTGCAATCGGCACCTTTGTGCAAACGTCATGCTTGTTGTACAATCGGTACTTATTTTGAGTGTTGGGAAAATGATCGATTCTCCTATTTTTCCATCGTCGCAAAAATGATTTGCAATGAATGTTTCAGAACTCCTGAAAATATTCTAGAGCTCTGTCAGAGCTATATTGCACTTTTTACGGCGGTCAAAACCGGGTTCAAACAAAAAAATATTTTTCGTTTCTGTGAGCCAGGTTCACGACGCCCAAAAATTGGGAACAGTGGGAATTGAACCCATGCCTTCGCCTTCAGCGCTTGCCCTCTTCTGCCTGCACCACTCACCCGCGTTCACCCAGGCAGTTTTTGGATAGTATCTAGTTTTCGCACGGCCAGTCGTGGCCCGTGAATCGACGGGGAGGTGGGAGACCTGGCCCGTCCACGGGGGAAGGAAGGGGGCAGGAAGCTTCCTAGCCTCCACCACAAGCCTCCCCCCTCCTCTAGAACGTCACCCTCGAGAGGGAAAGGGGGAGACGCCCCCTCTGTTGGCCGTCGGCCTTCCCTCGACGAGGGAGAGAGGGGAAACGCCCCCCTTGGGCCGTTGGCCCTCCCTCGACAAGGGAGAGGGGGGAGGCACCCCCCTTGGGCCGTCGGCCCTCCCTCAACAAGGGAGAGGGGGGAGGCACCCCCCTTGGGCCGTCGGCCCTCCCTCAACGAGGGAGAGGGGGGAGACGCCCCCTTGGGCCGTCGGTCCTCCCTCAACGAGGGAGAGGGGGGGAGACGCCCCCCTTGGGCCGTCGGCCCTCCCTCAACAAGGGAGAGGGGGGGAGACGCCCCCCTTGGACCGTCGGCCCTCTTTCAACGAGAGAGAGGGGGGAGACGCCCCCCTTGGGCCGTCGGCCCTCCCTCAACGAGGGAGAGGGGGGAGACGACCCCCCTTGGGCCGTCGGCCCTCCCTCAACGAGGGAGAGGGGGGAGACGCCCCCGTTGGGCCGTCGGCCCTCCCTCAACGAGGGAGAGGGGGGAGACGCCCCCGTTGGGCCGTCGGCCCTCCCTCAACGAGGGAGAGGGGGGAGACGCCCCCCCCTGGGCCGTCGGCCCTCCCTCAACGAGGGAGAGGGGGAGACGCCCCCCCCTGGGCCGTCGGCCCTCCCTCAACGAGGGAGAGGGAGGAGACGACCCCCCCTTGCGCCGTCGGCTCTCCCTCAACAAGGGAGAGGGGGGAGACTCCCCCCTTGGACCGTCGGTCCTCCCCCAACAAGGGAGAGGGGGGAGACGGCCCCACCTTGGGCCGTCGGCCCTGTGAGAGGGGGGGGGAGAGGGGAGAACGCCCCCTCTCCTCCCCTCTGGGCTGTCGGCCCATATGAGGGGGGAGGGGGGGCGGTAGGTCACCCCCTCCCCCCCTCCTTGGCGCAATGGGGAGGGCGATGGGGGACTCGCCCCGATCCTCCCCCCGATGAGCAACGAGCGCTCGGCTCGTTGCTCGTCGCAGCTCAACGAGCTGGGACCAGCGGGTCGGGCACCGTTTGGAGGACTGCTCCAAACGTTTTTTTTTCTATCAGTCAGCTCGTCGGAGCTCTAGCTCGACTCTCGGCTCGACGGGGCTCGGTCACCTCGCTCTCTCCGCCGATCGGGCGGCGTTTGGACGACTGGTCCAAACAGTTTTTTTTTTTGCTGTAAACTGCGCTGACGGCAGACGGTGTCCATCGATGTCGAGATCCGACGTCCGAGTGTTTCCGACACTCACATCTGTTTTCTCTCGCGGAAGCTCTGGCTCTGATGCCAATGTAACAGCCGTGGGCTGTTTTGCGACTAACTGCAGAACCCAAAAACGTAGGCCCTCAGAAAAGTCGTCTCAGGAGAGAGAGCGAATGGTCGCCTCAGCCCTTTTGGCTGAGACGAACCGCTCAAAGAATGGACATAGTCGTCATAGGGAATTTTTGTAAACATGCAACCTAAAACCCTATCGTCCCACGTGGCACATCCACGTGGGAATAGGACCCTAGCGGCTAACTAGAGAGGAGGAGGAGTGACGCGATGGATTTCTATCGCGGCACTCCTCTTGCCTCAAATGAGGCCAAGAGATATTTTCCGGGCTGGAGTCGAACTGGACTCCAGCTCGTACCTGTTTTCTTGGACCTCAACTGCCCGAAACCTAGGCCTCGAGTTCCCGAAACATGGGAACTATTTTTAAACACCATCTTTGTCTCTAAATATGGTGCGTACGCTACAGCACATAATGATTCTTGAAGTTAATGTGTTTTGTGCGTGTGTGATGAATGCCATCATTGTTTGTAATGCCAATGGCACTCTCATTGTCACATTGCAGTGTGATGGGTGATGTAGGCTGACAAAACATTGCACAACAAACAATGGAGCCACACACCCTCACATGCACCAACGCCCAATGCCATGTAATCCGCCTCTACAGTACAACGCATCCGCGCCTGTTAGTACGCCACGAGACAGTTGTGCTGCCAAGGAGGAAGATCCATCCTGTGTAGCTCTTGCCATCTGCGCTTCTAGCCTATTCACTATCAGTGTAGCCTTCAACAATTATAGTCATTTGGTGGCACATCAATCTACGATGTGGGGTGGAGACAATGTATCGCACAAAGCGAATTTTTGCATCTAGGTGCAGCTGGAATGGAGACTAAAAGAACTCAGCCAGTAGGTTCACGGCAAAGGCAATGTCTGGCCGTGTGGTGGTAGCAAGGAACATGAGTGACCCAATGACACGAAGAAAGGTAGTAACGTCTACACTCGCAAGCAGTGTCTTAGCATCAGCAACTTTTGGCTTGACCTAACCATCTGCGGTCATGGGAGTGGATGCAGTGGGTACGGCGGGCAAGAGGTCCGCAAAGCGCTCAACCAACATCTCCATGTAGGTCGCCTAATGTACACGGACAATGTCGTGGGCACTGTCACGCTCGATCTCCATGCCCAAAACCACCTGTGCAAGTCCAAGATCTTTCATCTTGTATGTGGACTATAGTAAATCTTTCACTCGCTGGATAGCAGCAAGATTAGGGAACGTAATGAGAAGATCATCCATGTAGACGAGCACGATGACAAGGGTGGTGCCCATTGGGGTGCAGAAGAGCGTCGGATGTGCGATGCTGTGCACCAAGCCACCCTTTAAGAGGGTGTGGCTGATCTCAACGTTCCCGCACCCGGACAACGATGGCACTGATCATGGACACGACTAGTGCCATCCTCAAAACTTGGGGGTTGGACCATGTACAGCTCCTCACCATTGAGAGCGCCAAGGGAGAAGACATTGTTCACATCCATCTGGTGAATCTCCCAGCCATACTGAGCGACCATGCTAAAGAACACGCGACTGGTGGTGAAACGGCCAACCGGCACAAAAACTTGCTTGAATTCCACTCCTGGTACCTGTGGAAAGCCTTTGGCGGTTAATGCACTTTAACTTGTCTAGGGTGCCATCTGGCTTCTGCTTGCAATGGGAAACCAACCTTGCCCTGATGGCTTTACGACCTGGGGGCAAGTGGACCTGCTCGTGCACGATATTCTCAGCGATAGCAGCCAGTTCCTCCTTGCAAGCAGCGTCCAACTAGGCAGCATCAGGTGTGGACATGTCCTCACGAAGGCTTTGTGGATGGGCTTTCTGTAGAGACAGCCTAGTTATGAATAGACGAGCGGTGACAAAAGCTGTCGGAGCACGCGATGATATGGAGACAGCACGTCGATTCTCCCAAGAAATCAGGGCATAACCCAATGAGGATCCAAGATGAAGGTCCGTTGTGACAATGGCAAGGGCAGTTTGATCCAGGGCCTTTGTCCCTGGATCCCCACTCACAACAGTGTAAAAAATGGGCATGGGACGGAGGGTAGCGGCCAGAGGCAGCTTAACGATGGCACGACACATGCATGATGGAGGTACGAGGATGCGTGGAAGAAAACGACCACCAGGAATGCATGAGTATGTCAGGCCAACACTACAAGAGTAGATGTGCCGGGGTTAAGGAGGCAAGGACACGATGGATTGCTCTAATGGAGTGACTGACGTAGGAAAACTACTTCATTGGTCAACTGAGGCAGCAAACGGGGTGACTGCATCTGTTGCCTTGGTGGCGGAGTCCGCAGCTGAACAAGTGGACTCAGTCACGTGGTCGGCGGTGTTAGCGGCAGAAAAGGTGGACTCAGTCGCCTAGCCGGCAGTGTCAGTGGCCAAAGAGGTGTAATCCGATGCATGGTCACTATCTTGAGGAAAGGTCTCACATGTGGACTCTGGTACATTGGGAGTCTCTAGTGTGCATGGAGGCGTAGGTGACTTGGTCAGACCAAGGACTATGGACACGGACAGACAGGGAGCAACATCGTGTACTTGTGCCCACTCAGCACCACGCGATGGCGGCGATAGGCCCGGAAGGGTCCCGGCACGAACAGAGGGATATCACATAAAAAAACTCCTCAAAGAACAGGACGTCATGTGACTTGATGATGGATGTCGGATAGGATCCAAGAACTTCCAAGCCTTCGATTGACGAGACACCCGGAGAAAAATAAAAAGTCGACCACGTGGAGCTAGCTTGCCATCCCGCAGGTCTTCAGGGAGCCAGACGCTGGCGACGCAATCCTAGACGCGTGAGAGACAAAGATCTACATGATTCCTACACCAATACAAGCAAGGAGTGACATGACGAGGGAAGGGGACCATGGGGAACTTCGTTCTAAACCCAGGTCATGTACGCCATGGCCTCGAAGAAGAAGTCCTCCGATAGGCCGGACTCAATGGGCATAGTGCATACCGCATCAGCCATGGTGCATTTCCAGCGCTCGGAGACACAGTTCTGCTCTGGGTTGAAGGGAGCAAAAGTTTCATGTCTGATGCCATGACTCCTGAGAGAAAGATCCGCCTCCTCCATAAACTCACCACCTCAATCAGAAAGGAAGCCGGAAAGTGGATGGCCACACTCACAATCTGCTGCTAGGATCCAATCACAAATTGAAACCGCTACATCGCTCTTCTGCCAAAGGTAGAAGACCCATCAAAATTGAGAGTGGTTGTCAGTGAGGGTGAGAACTTAACGACCACGCTCTACAGTAGACTCGACAGGTAAGGGGCCCATGAGGTCAGAATAGACCAGCTCAAGCGGGTGGGAGGTGCGGGAAAAGGAGACAGGATAATATGGCCTGTGCATCTTGTTCTAAGTGCAGTGGATGCATTCAGTTTTGCAAGGCAACTGAAAGGTAGCTAGATCAACGCGAAGGGCACGCTGCGTGCAGAGCATGCTCTCAATTACTGAGCTGTGTACGTCGCAGAGGTGACGGTGGAGGAGGTGAGTATGCTACAGGATAGAGTGCTCGTGACAAAGACATGTGTCCCATCCAAAAGACAGGGGTGAGTACACGAAGACAAACGAGTAACGTGCCACAAGTCATCATCAGACTGTGCACACAACATTACACGACCAGATAGATGAAGAGTAACTGTGCCAATGCCACGAGAGTGCAGAGCATCCATGCACATGCGGTCGAGAGTAGTGACGCAAAGAAGGCTGAGCTCAAGGCCAGGCACATACAACACATCAGTGATGTAGACGTCGCCAGACGGACTCCAGATACGGACAACACTAATACCACGAACAGGAAGTACGTGACCGAACCCAGCCAAAGTAATCTGGACATCGCCAACTGGACAAAACATCCTGAACAGCAGACAACAAGACATCATGTGATGCGTAGCAGTGGAATCAATGATTCAGGTACCATTAGGGTCATGGAAATATGCGATAACGTTACAATGAGTAATCTCACATGATGTGGGAAACGGGCGTTGCGCATGAGACTGAGACTCAAAACGTATCGGCCAATCATCAAGCCAGGCAACATCATCCAAGAGGAGAGTAGGAACACAACGGTCATCCATAGGGGGATTGTCTGTGACCTCCCTACTAGCAGACATACAAGCCGTAGTTTCCTCGGGCAGACAACGAGGGATGCCGAAAGGTGGGCAATGAACTGCTCTAGCTAGCGCTCGCGAGCAGAGGACCCAAGAGTCTGGAGGTAGTGCGACGTAGCCATGATCAAGGGAGGAGCTGAGGGGTAGCTGAGCTGCGATGGTGAAGGTGATCACACTGGATACGGAGTCCACGCAACAACAGGTCTGGCAGAAGGCATGAAAGGAGTCGGGGATGGAGTCATGACTGTTGCACTGCCGGTGGAGGAGATTGCTGCTAATGGAGTGGAGGAAGCACCGACAGGAGAGGCGGTGGTAGCAGCAGCAGTAGCAAGGCGCGGCTCACGCTTGCGGTGCATGGTGCCGACAACACGAGACTCGTCCGTGGGTAGTGGGCATGTCAGGACACTCACCTGCAGCATGGACTCCAAGATCATGAGGTCAAATTCAACAAGGATCTTGGGATAGTCAGGGATTGCGCCGTTCTTTTTGGTGTGGAGAGCGGCTAGTGGAGGCGGACCGCTCCGGACCGGCCTTGCCGAGCCGACGGAGAAGATCCTATGCACGGTGCCACTAGGCGGTGACGGACTATGAGTCACCCATCTGGATGTCATTAAAGCTCCTCAAAAGGCGATTGACAATGGCCTGGACAGAAGCACGGTAAGGAATTGTGAGGGTACTCCATGCCTCATGTGGGTCAGGTTCAGTGTTGGTACTAGGATCACCGATGAAGGGCTCGAGGTCAGTGTGATCACTCTCTGGTGCGACAAAGACAAGGACCCTAGCTGTGCGGCCTGCATTGTGCAACTTCTTGGGAATGGAGGAGTCATACTTCAGGGTGTAGTGGGGCCAAAGAATCTCTCCTTGAGTCCACTGGCAAAACAATAGCTCCCAAGACGTAAACTGTCCAACCTTAAGATTGGGTGGTGGTGTCTCAAAATCCATTGTCCTGCGCAGCTTGCATGACACCTGTTGCTGCTGCTGCAAACAATGCCCCAGTCGCCATAGAGCTGCTAATTCTGCTGCACTGTTGCTACGCTGACCAGCTGGTATTGTTGCTGCTACTGCCAGATTGTGAGCTGCTTTTGCAGTTGCTACTATTGTTCCTACTCTGCTACTACTGCTGCTACTGTTGATGTCGCTATTGTTTCTGCTACTACTACTGCCGATGCTGCTCCTACAGTTGCTGATGCTGCGTTCCTACTACTGCTGATGCACACTACTCCAGCTGCCGCGCGGCTACTGTTTCCTCTGCTATTGCTTCCGCTAGGCTACTGGTAATGCTGCTCCTGCCTCGCTGCTGTTGCTCCTGCCGCGTGATAGGCAGCGAGTGAGCGGAAGCGGTGGTCGGGATTTCTTTCTCTCTTTTTCCCTTGATCTCCAGTTTTTGGGTCTGGCAGCGCTATTTCCAAAACTGTTCACGTAGCTGCACCCGGCAGGAAGGGTACGTTCGTTGTAGAGAGGAGGAGGTAGAGGAAAATTCTTCAAAGTAGAGTGAATGCTTCCCTACTCCTTGGTGGTGCCGTTGCCGTGTACCTTGGCTCCACCGTCTGCATTGTGTCGCTTTGCATTGGCCGTGTTACCGCCTACGCTACCACCGTCGTGGGGTCCATGCTCCAAAGAAATTTTTGGCAGCATTTCTCTCGCGTCGGGAGCATTTTGAAGCCGCCAACAGGCGAGGCTAAATTTCATAGAAAAATCCGGCAGAGTTTCCCCTGCATTGGCGTGTATGGAGGTCCGCCACTGTTGACAAGCACCTGTATCCCGCTACTTCTGCTCAGTCTACTGCATCCGCTTCGCTATGGCTCTCATGCAAATCTTGAAATGATGGTGCGCTTGTCTAGGTAAGACTGCTTTATGCCACCTCAAACACTTCGACTGAAGTGTGTGGCCTATTGCACCCAGAATTAGCACCTGAGGTGTGCTGGCTGCTTAGCTGTGAGAGAGAATACTCAAACTCAAATTTTAGCTTAAATAATGCAGTTGGAAGTAAGTAATGGCTGAGTTGAAAGCAGGAATGAGGTTTGATGAAAGACCCCTCCAACACTAACCTAGGCCCTCACCATTGTGAGGCCTCTTACTCATTCCACCAACCAATGAGGAAAATCCACTCTTTTCTTGCTTGTGCAGTTTCATCGGCGAGCCCTGCCAAAGGACCCCAAACCTGGGTTTCGTCCATCTTTCCTGAAAACTCGACCACACCAAAACATGCATGCTGCAGATACTGTTGTGCAGTCAGAATCGGCTAAAGTATCACACACAAGAGTTATGGCTGCCTAAGCTTAGGCAGAGTCTACGCTACAAAGAGCAAGCATCCAGGACTGTTGGTGGCATGAGCGGCGGTGAATGCTGTCGATGGAGCTAGGTGCGCATTACTACCAAGTGGGAGACTCCACGTCTCTTCAAACGGTACAATGTCCTCTCCATTGCTCAGTGCCGGCCTTCGTCAATGTCCGCCGATTCTGACATCTGCACGAGAACGTACACCAGCCGAGAGGTCATAGCTCAGATCAGTGAGACAATGCACGTGCAAATTACAACAAGAGAGATGCAATGCACAGACTGACGCAACTCAGAAAACAAAAACTGCAGCCACACAACCTCAGCAGCCCCAACCTCCAATGCAACATACTCAGCCTCTGAGGAGCTAAATGCAATGCAAACCTGCTTGCCGTTGCACCACAATAAAGCAGTACCACCCAGCAGGAACACGTGTTCCTAACTCCGCCCATCAGGAATCCAAGCCTAGTCATTGCCTAGTGTAGCCGTTTACGACCATTGAATACTGTCATTGAAAGGAGATTCCAATGTATAGTGTAGAAACTACATACCACACAACTCGCACAACCGCATGGAGGGCTCTCATCCGAGGACATTACGACAATTATGCAAGGAGGTTGAGAGCAGAACTGATGTCACGTCCTGTGGTCGTGGCCAAGTACATCAGAGAGCCATGAGGCACAAGCAAAAAGTTACGCCCACTGTCTCCCTTAGAAGTGCTAGATCATCCACCTTCGGGACATCCTACCCATTAAGTGTGGTAGGGGTGGAGGCTATGGGAATAGTACCAAGGATGTCACTAAACTACTCCCTCAGAACGCGGATGTAACGGATGTAGCAAGAGTATCCACTGCTGACGATCATGTATGATCTCCATCCCAAGGAACACAGTGGTAAGACCAAGGCTATTCATCCTATAGGCAGCGTGAAACCTTGCTTTGGCCTCCATCACGACCTCCATCAAAGGAGATGCAATCATGAGGTCATCCACATAGACGAAGACGGAGGTGAAGCTATCTACTATCCATCTAAGACAAAGGGATGTGTCAATATCAATCTGCACGTAGTTCACGCAAGTTAGAGTGCCAATGATCCCCAGGTTCCAGCACAAGGATGATTGCTTCAGGCTATACAACACCTTGCGTAAGTGCCAGACCTTGTCAACAACCTCAAATCCTGGTGGTTGGACCATGTAGATCTCCTCCTTTAGAGTGCCATGGAGGAACGCATTGTTCATATCCATCTGGTGCAGCTTTCTATTGTGGTGAGAAACAACCCCAAACAAGGCGCGAGTGATGGTCATACGGCCAACGGGTGTGAACATGTCAGTGAAATTCACAGCCTCGACCTGTGAGAATCCCTTGGTCCTCAAGCAAGCCTCGTAATGATCGAGTGAGCCTTCAAGCTTCACCTTCTTGCGAAAGATCCATTTGGCCTGTATGGCCTTCCGCTCAGGCGGGAGGTCAACAAGCTTGTTGACATCATGCGCACGGATGACTCTTACCTCATCCTCATAGGAAACACGGCACAACTCTGCGTTCTTAGTGAAAAGTGGCTCCTTCAACATGCGTGGATGAGGCATCGTCAAGGGAGAGCTCTAGGTGGCCACAACGCATGCCTCCAGACTTGGCGTGACCACGACAAGATCAGGTACAACATCGTAAGCAACTGAAAACTGATGAGAGAAAAACTCATGGCCTATAGAGCACGCTGCGTGTACTTCATTTCAGTCTGGCTGGACACTCAGGCCAAGGGCCTTCGTTCCATGCTTGCCACTCTGAAAACTATACGTTGCGCATCTAGGCGCCGAACCAGCCATTCGATGTGTACTACAAGCTAGTGGTCAAAGACGACCACCATGCTTGCAAGAGTAGCCCAATGCTGACATGCTCACTTCGGGCCACATAGGAATTGATTGGGCCATAGCTACAGAAGCTGTGGATTCTCTGGGAAGGGAAGATGATGCAAGAGAATCATGGGAAGGTGACTAGAGAAACTGTCATTGGTGTGGGACCATGTGTGCTAGGCCAGATGTGCCAAAGGGAACTCACACTGATGTGTAATCAGGTGTGCCAGAGGGGCCTGACGCAGGACTGGGATCAGGTCTACCAAATGGGCCTGCCACCGGCATGGGATCAGGTGTGTCAGAAGGGACTAACACCGGCACAGGATCAAGTGTGCCATAGGGGATCTACGAGGCTACAGGACCAACATCCACAGTGGATGGATCGTCAGCAGTCGGAGACCGGACCAGAGGTCAAGATGCGCGGCCGAACCCATCCGCGTGACTCGACTCCCCCATCTGTCGGGAAACAACACAGGTGGGGTTGTGGTTCGCGGCCAATGACAAAATGGTGGATAGGTTGTGCTAGCTGAGAGCATCAGAGAAGAAAGCATTGCGAGACTCAACATTGGGATGGCGAGCATGGTCCCAAAAGGGCCAGGCATTCGACCACGGGAAAATGCTAAGAAAGGCACACATGGGACCCCAAGGTGAGACCTTGGACCCATGCTGATCATTGGTGTACCAGATGTAGGTTATAGAACCCCGGAAGTGAACAAGATGGGCACGATGGTCGGACCACAACTCGTACGGAGTGACATGGTCTGGAAGAGGAGCATGCGGCAGGCGGTTCTAGACCCACGGCATGTGGGAGAAGTCCTCAAAGGCAAAGGAATCTTGAAGACCACACTCACACCACATAGCACGGACCACATCCTCCATGGTGTCATTCTAGCACTCGGACACACTGTTATGCTATGGTGTAGCAAAGACTGAGAGTTGGTGGTAAATACCATGCTCGGAAAAAATACATGTCCATCTTGCTAAGAACTTGCCACCACGATCAGAGAAGAACCTGTAAAGGGCGTGAGGAGACTGGTGCTCAGCC
This sequence comes from Penium margaritaceum, assembly GCA_023375785.1. Classification (NCBI taxonomy): domain Eukaryota; kingdom Viridiplantae; phylum Streptophyta; class Zygnematophyceae; order Desmidiales; family Peniaceae; genus Penium; species Penium margaritaceum. The sequence goes on along the minus strand of SZWC01006738.1, from coordinate 90,864 downwards.
ATCCCCAGCCAGAGACAAACTGCCAGGGCAGCATCGCTCTTGTGGCGTAGGTTGTAGACCCTCCGCATCCGTGTGAAGCTATCAGTAAGGGTGAGAATATATCAACCCCGATCTGAGAAGGGTTTTGACTTGGAGGGGAGCGAGGAGGTCCGAGTGGACCAACTCTTGCGTATGCAGTGCCCCGGAACTGAATTCAGATAAGTGTAGCGATGCATCTTATCCTGGGTGCAGAAAATGGAATCGATCTTGGACGGCTTTTTCAAGGAAGCCGCGTCAAGATCGAGGGCTGGCTCAGTCCAAATGGGCTTGGACACAATGTCTGAGCTCACATGACAGAGGTGGCAATGCAACAAGCGCTAGTGCTCAGGGAAGAGGACGCAAGTCACGAATAAGCACGTAAAAGAGGACGAGAAAAGGACACATAGAGGGAGGACAGTGAGCGACGCAATACAGGTCATAGACGACAAATGCACGGAGGACAAAAGCTTATCTACTGTTTGCATGCTGGGTAGCACACAGAAGTTGGTGGCAGCCAGCAATCTTCAGCAGCTGACATGTGGTGGAGGACGTGTGTGCAGAATTACTGTTGTACCTAGGAATTCCGTAAGCTAGAGTAAGTAACATCCACAGCACTGAAGTCTCTACTCAGCAGAGACTTCAGTGTAGAGACTTATTGCTTCAGCTGTTGCTTGCTCATGAGCCTTGCAAGCAGCCCACAAAAGGAAAGCACGGCCATCTCTAGCTGCAGATAGCAACCCATAACAAGAACGACGATGATGACGATGCCGAAGAAAATGACGACGATGAATAGAACAATGATGATGACGGCGACGACAACGAAGATGACGGCGACGACAATAGTGGAAGCAGTAGTGGCGATAACAACAATAACAACAACAACAGTAAAAACAACAACAAAAGCAACAGGAACAACAACAACAACTACTACTACTACTACTACTACTAATACTACTACTACTACTACTACTACTACTACTGCTGCTGCTGCTGCTGCTGCTGCTGCTGCTGCTGCTGCTGCTGCTGCTGCTGCTGCTACTACTACTACTACTACTACTACTACTACTACTACTACTATTACTACTACTACTA
>SZWC01006738.1:59661-89646 GCA_023375785.1 Penium margaritaceum | reverse complement strand
CTGCTGCTGCTACTACTACTACTACTACTACTACTACTACTACTACTACTACTACTACTACTACTACTACTACTACTACTACTACTACTACTACCACGACAGTGCTTTGCTCACGCTTTCTGAAGTGTTGAAGGTTTTAATATTAGTTGTTCAACCATTGTAACTGTGTTTGCTTGGCCTACCAGCCACGGTCATTTGCTTCGGAATAATTTGCAAGAAGAAACATCCACCAGAGTATAGAACGGTGGAAGTGAAATCAGCCCAGGTAACAAAGCTCACAGCATCAGACCTCGTCCTCCAATGCATAGTACCAAATGTCAAATGTCCCAAAGGTCCGTGATTCTTCATGCGTGGAGAAAGTTATCAATTGAGAGGTGGGGTTAGGGGGATGTACTGAGGAGATGCTTGTGAGGGACAGAGCATAAGTGAGTAGTCTAGTGAGAGGCGCCACGGATTCAAGGAAACAAAGCCCAAACTTGATAAAATGGAGTAACAAGAGATGGCGGATTGGTGGTGCTTAAGCTTGCTCGGTGAAGTGAGCCTCACCTCATGCGTCATGCTCGAGGTGAAGTCACTGCCACCCTCGAGGTCAAGCTAGACCTCTCAGATTAAACCGAGAGCAGCTGATGCAGGGAAAATCCCGCTCCATGACCTGACAAGGATCAGCAACCGGCAATTAACTAACACAACCACTACATCTCAAGCATGCAAGAGATTTCCACATCATCCAAAATTGTATGTGGGCATGCACATATAGTTGTGAGCATTCAACCAATTTGATACAAGTTAGAAATTCACAAGAGCCACTTGCTATCAAATGGACACAAGCCTCAGGCTACATGAATGGAAGAGCCAATATCAGCCAAGAAAATGAAACATCAGGTGGGTTTGAACGTCTTGTTGCCTCGAGACATCACTTGGTATGTTTTGCAGCTGTGTTGGTTCACTCCCCTAAAGAGGTGTGTGTATGTGGAGGCCAGTAGGTAGTGGTAGTTTTGTTAGAGAGTTAAAACTTGGACAACAATACCAGCACAGGGAGCCTGTAGGTAATAGAAGAAAAGCCAGGTGTGTGTTCAATATCACAGAGACATGAGCTAACGTGAGGGAGCATACATGCCATGGATCGGAGAGTGGAACACTAAGCGATGTCAAAAGGAACAAGAAACAAATGGTAAAGCGAGCAATCATGGTGGCTCGTTCCAGTCATCCAAACCACCCACATGAGCCACTCGTGTGGGTTTCGGCCGTCACCCTTCAATTGAACCTGGTCCACAAGCACCTTGCAAGCGGCCGCTTTCTCACACGCAGGGAAAACCCGGATGTGTGGTCCACAATGGATCAGCAACTTGGTTATACATACCCAGTAACTCACACATGCACATCTAACGAATAGATATCCACATTGACCATAAGCGTATGTAGGTGCATGTCAACACTTCTACATTCATTGTACGATATCTCTAGGTGTGCACACAGTTTTTGTGAACTGCAGCTCACGAGCTCTTTGTGACATTCTAGGTTGGAGGCAACAAAAACTATTTCTGCTAGATAATCCCTTGCACTCTGGATGAGACGCCTTGGCTACACAATCCACTGTGCGACCACTGCCGTGACGGCCAAGAGTTCCATGTGTGTCAATCAAATGTGTGATGTGTGTATGGGAAGATTCAATAGTTCACTTGTGTGTTTACCAAGCCATGACAACACCCCTCCCCCATGGCCCACAGACCAACATCCCACATGCTCAATAAGGTTGTACAAAGAAAAGCGCACACGCCGCACATGGAAATGTGTGCTAGAACAGGATATAGTATCAACTGAAGAGGTACATGCAAGAAATAAGTCAGGGAACCCATAGGAGCATTATGAACATCCCTAAAATGTTCTCAAAAATCTTAAAATAGAGAAATTCTATGGAACTACGAATTTGGTCACCGTTGGATCGAGTTCCTGGGCCACATTATCAGCGATGGAAGAGAAGAAGGAGGAGGCTCGTTAGCCCAACCTGACCAACGTACAGATTTTTTTAGGTTTTTGCAACTACTTTTGTCAATTCATAGAGGACTCTGCTCAAGTGTCAGTTCCTCTCTCCAATCTCACTCATAAAATCATGAAATGGAGTTCGAGGAAAAGCAAAAGATAAGAGTTTAAGATTTTCAAAAATTCTCTGACCTCAGCGCCAGGCATACAATTGGTGGATCCAGCGGTGTACTGTGTCATGGCCACCAACACGTCCAATAAAAAACCATGAGTTCTCCACCAAGAAGAAAACATTGGAGAACAACCGGTTGCGTATGTATCCCAAAAATATGTGGAGTGAAACTTAACTACGTGGTGTAGAAGTAAGAGATGTTGGTGTTCATGCTTGCATTCAAGATGTGACGGTGCTATGTGGAATGTTGACAATGTTTTGTCCGCAACGACCACCACACATTTAAGTATCTGAAGACAGCCAAATCAGAATTGTCAACAAACGTTATGGATGGAGTTATTTGGGTCTAACTTTGACGAGGACATCAAGTAACAACTTGGAAAAACAAATCCAACAGATGCTTGAAATCGACGACCGGACTTCATGTCTGAGATAAACATGTTGCTCTTCAAGTGAGACCCATACCTCATGAGGCTGTTTGCAAAGGGATACGCGGAGTTTGGCGGCAATGACAACATCAACTTCTTATTCAACGACCCCTATTGGCAAGGGTGATTCACTTGCCAAGTTGTTGTATCACCAAACAAAGAGTTACAATGGATTCTCTTGGACGAATGCCATGACACCGATCCAGGTGGATACTTTGCTAAGGACAAGATGTTTAAGAAGCTTGCAAAGTAATAGTGTTGGGACTAAATTCAGGCCGACGTAGAAGCATTCTACAAATCGTGCGGCACTTGTCAATGGTTACAACATCATCGCACGCAGCCACTGGGATTGCTCTAGCCAATCCCTGTTCCAATGGAGCCATGGGTCATCACCATCAGGGACATTGTGACAAGACTATTTGTCACTCCAGAGGGATATGACATAATCCTTGTTGTGGTGGGACAATAATATTCCAAAATGTCACACCTTATACCAACAACAACCACTTGCACCGCAAAAGGAAGAGAACGACTATTCTAAATCAGGTCATGTTGCTACACGGATTACCACGTACTATCATAAGCAACAAACACAGCCACTTCACTAGCCCTTTTTGGGACGAACTGATGGCGCGTTATGGCAGTCCAATCTAGCTATCACCAGCATTCCGTCCTCATATTGATGGGTTGAGGGAGCGGACCAATCAAACGCTCGAATAACTCTGCTGCACTTTGTGTGAGCTCTACAATACTGACTGGGTAGCAAAACTTCCGACTGCCAAACTCACACACAACTTGGCGACTTCTATAGCAAGAGGAAAATTTCTATTTGAAGTGGGATTCTCCCTACCACACCAGCCAGAATGCAAAGCCAAAGAAACATTTCCACGATTGATGTCCACCAACAAGAATTCTCTAGTATCTGGGAGGAAACAGGCTAAACCCTCACGAAGACTCACGTAGAGATGAAGCGACCATCGGACCGAAATTGTAGCTACGACGTATTCAGCACTGGCGATCAGGTCCCACTCAGCTCAACGAACATCAATCTATGTGGACAAGACTTTGTGAAACTAAAACTCCTAAGGTTGGGCCCGTTTGAGATCAAAAGAATGCAAATCCCAGTTTTCAATTGTTTTCGCCTACCAGATAGCATGGTGGTCAGCCTCAGGACCCATTGCGCTTCGAACTCAGGATTTTTTTGCCGTTCGGATGAGGAAATTTTGAACTCCGGTGTTCCGCTCCCAGAATTTCTCTCACATTTGACAACATTCCGCCAGGATCAAAAGAATTGTTGACAACATATCGATGTTTCAAGACTGTTTGGTTGAGTTTTTTACGGTGCTAGACTTTTATTGAGCCGTACCTCAAAAGTCTCAAAGCCCCTTGATTTTATCGGTGGAGTTTCTCAAAGCAACCACATATGACATAACGTTGCATGCGTTACTCAGATAAAGCACCAAAGAACCAACATATTCTTCATTGTGATTCTCTGTATTATATGTGTGCACTCGATGTATAGTACTTGTCATCAGATTGTGCAACTGTGTTGATTCCTTGAACTGTCTTCTCATCTGCACCTCATCCCTGTGAACCATCCACATTCTTCTTAGCATGACAGTTGGTATCAAAGCGAAGTGATACAAGAGGGGCATTAACACATTAACTGTAAAGTGACAACCTTGCGTTAGTCTTCACAGCATCTCAACTGTCAAGTGTTTTGTACACCTCACAATGACAACGGAGATTGGAGCGAGCGCACTCAGTTACAAGCAGCAACAACAAAAAAGAATACACGGGCAGAGGACTAGTGGCACACGGTCAACGATGCTCTCGAGGTGAACTAGGCGGCAACAACAACTTTTGTAGCAAATGGCCCAGTACCGACCACCCAAACAGCTAACGCGGTGATGGACCCCTCGGGCTAGGCAAACCCTTTGCCTCCGCCGTTTCTCGTCAAGAAGACACTTGACACATTGCGAGGCACTTGCCAACAGGCTCACATTAATGAAGGCATGTACCGAAAACTCTTAGGAATCGAGAGTCATAATTCCCATTTTCTCCGGAAATCCATCATGGCAATCAAGGAGATTAAAAAAGTGCGAGCAGTGTTCATCGGGAGAAGTATCTAACTCTCGAGTGAGCCTCCAATTGGATTAGAACTTTCAGAGCCATTTGATCATGCAAATTTCAGAGGACCAACACATCACATGTGGTTGACATGTTTGGAGGTGCACTTGATCGCTGTTGGGGTCAACAAGGACAAAGATGAATTTGGCCTTGAGACCTTGTGTTTTTTCCTGACACGAATAAAAGTTGGCAGCCCAATCTAAAGACGTTCCAATGGTAGAAGAAGAGTGGTGGATCTGGATCTACAGCTCACGCGGCCGCTCTCACATCATCCAACTTACGCATTCTACCTCTCGAGCAGATCAATCTGACATGGAAAGACTCACTGACTCCTCCACAGAATGAGATGGACTTTGCATGCACCATATTCACATATTCTGGAAAAATGAACAAGAAATCTGACGCACGGCACGAGCCTCCACGCATGCATCCATAGTCTAGTATGATGGAGTACACACGGCACTTCCAGGAAATCATCACCGAAAGTGATATTGCCCCCAATGAACTCTGTTTCCATTGCAAATGCAACCTCAAGTATGATATCAGACAAACAATTGCCTTATCTGACATTCAAGACGACATTCAACAAATGATCGCCGCAGCCGACCCCGTTGACAACACTGACTACAATGCTCGGATGTAGTGATCTAATGGCTGGCGATCCCAACGCCACTATCCATATCATGGCAGTGGGAACTCCAAGTCAACAGAAAACTCAAATCCGATGGTGATGACATTGTCGATCAATGCAATCAACGGTTGTGCTGGACCTACAGGAAGCCAGGACACATCTTACACGGTTGTCAGAAAAAAACAACAAGAAGAAGCCAAAAAGGGGAAAACTTGCGGAGGAAGAATGAGGAGTTGAGAAGTAACCAAGGAAAGGAGTAGACAGTGAAACTCCTCTCCAGTCAATGAAATCTACGCTGACCAATCTCCCATCTGAATGGTTCACATCTCTACACAGAGGGGTTCCTCAGACCGCAAAGTTCAACAAGGGGTATGATGATGACCAATCAGTGATACTGCTATGGGTAGAACCAAGGGGTTGTAAAAGCCACAGAATGATACTCATACCATTGAATACAGGAGCTTCTTTTGGTTTTTTTGTGTGTAATGACATGGTTCAGAGGCTGGGTTTACAAACCAGAGGTGTTTGAAGGGAAAATTGCCGATGGCCGACTGCAGAGCCGTCCAGTTTATATATATCTCTTACTACAAATTGGAGATGTGCACGACATAATAGACTAAAGAACTTGTCCAATAAGTGACCACAAATGCATCCCCGGACGAGATTTTCCGTACCGACACAATCCACAGATCAATCTATGTCAGCATTGATTATAGAAGAAGACACTTGCCTCTAATTGAGTGACCCACAACCAAGCGCGGTTACAGGTAGTAGTAGAGGTGGAAACAGCAAAGGAAGTCGTGGCACTCGTAAAACGTCAGCCGATATCACTGGACATGGTCAAGACGTCTACGACGTAGAGCACAAGTGTGGCTTGTTGGATTTTGGCAGCAAAACTACTGATCGTCAAAACTGGCATGCAACGACGCAAAATCCATTGCAACAGGTGAAATTCTATTGAGGTGGTTTACGGTAAACTTTCCGCCACATTGACAGGATTAGAAAGCCAGAGTAATACTCTCGTGGTTGACATCAACCGACGGGGCTTCTCTAACATCTACGAGGAAACACGCCAGAACCTCGTGAAGATGCAATCAGCTCTGAAGCAAGCAGTGGACGGAAATCACTGCAACAACATGTTTAGCGCTTGTGATCGTGTCATGCTCAGCGCAGCAAAAATCAAACTCCGTGGACAAAACTTGACATAGCTCAAACCCAAGTGATTGTGCTTGTTCGAGATCAAACAAATACAAACTCCATCCGTTGCTCGACTTCACCTGCCAGACAGTATGGCAATCCACCCAGACTTCCAAGTCAACAAGTTGAAGCACTACCAAGACCCCCACAAGAAATTCCCCAGACGAGATGTCGGTTCTCCACCATGAAAAAAACTGGATGGCAATACGGAGTACGCAATCGCAGACATCTTTGGACATGGACATCATGGGAAAGTGACCGAGTATTTGGTCAAGTTGCATGACCACGACACCGGATTTAGTAGTTGTAAGCCCTACGACAAACTCTGAGACATCATAATCTGATCAAAAGCTGCTACAGGTGTCACCGCCCTACATCTTCTAACGCACCAAGAAATCGCAGGTAAAAAGGGGGGAAGTGTTACGTCCCACACGTACACGATACCCTACATTCAAGGCCCACCACGTCTTGACCTCAAGATTCTGATGCCGTTCAGCCGAGGGCATTTTGGCAACTTTTCCCCGCTTTGTTCTGCTTTCGAGGGTACAGACACATTTGACCCATTTTTAGAAGGGTCAAAAGAAGTGACGCAAACCGTATCAATGTTTCAATTTTGTTCAACTTACTTGACAATGCTATAATTTTGTGAAACGCACCTCAATATGCTATGATCCCAGGCAAATCAAGGAGCTTCTCACACCTTGTGAGCAGTTCCTTGATGAGTGCCCCCACAGTTGTAACAATGGACTGAACGTCCACTGCTGATCGGCTGCTGCTGCTCCTATTGTTGTCCCTTATTGCGTCTCATTTTTCCCTTTCTTTCCTGTGCGGCCGCTGCAATGACCTAAGTCTGGCCGCTTGGAGTAGAGGAGGATGAGGAATTGGTGAAGGTGGGACTACAAAACAGGGAAAGAGGCTGAGGAGGGGTCACAATCACTACTACAACAAGTGGACACTGCTGATGGGTGAAAGCAGCCTCATGAGTCGATATCATCTTGAGAAAACAGCGATGAGCCCAACGAAGCAGCTGCATTGACTCCAACAACTCATAGAGGGCCACACAATCCCTCACGTGGTCCAAGTGCACCCCCATCAGGATAGCATCAAGTGCCCAGAGCTGCATCCCACCACCAGTCTCGAGACGCGTGAAAGATGCATGGCACGTTTCCAATAGTCTGCTGCAAGCTTTGTGTGACCCCGGCGGAAGGAGTGGAAGTCAAGCCGCACTTGTAAGCATGGGTCTCTGTAGCGAGTAATGTCAGGGCCAACTCCCAGCCCTTGCATGGGTCTGTTCCAGCCCCAGTCCCGGCCTCACCTAGAAATGGGCAGAAGTCGACCATAGTCTCGCGTGGCATGGTGCAAAGCAATCCGCCCATTGCTCTTGCTATTGTCTGGACCTAATGAGCATCGCAAGTCTAGTACTAACAGTAGTCGTAGGGCAAGACGCTCTCAGAGTCAGTCCAAATCTGAAACAGGATCTACCAGCATTAAAAGCCCTCATTGCTGTCGTAACTGGGTGGAGGTATCTCAAAGGCTTCGATCGCCGCTCCGTGGGGAGGATGACCTGAGGCTTGGGAGATGGTGGAGGAGGCACAGGGAGACCACCAGTGAGAGAAATGTAACCCAAGGTGAACGCTACTAAATGATGTGGCTGGTTGTGACGATGAGAAGGTGGTGGGTTGAGAGGCTGGGATCCTAGGCACAGCTCACGAATGCACTCCTCAATGACGTGAATCTCGTACTTCCGTACGTCATCCTCCATCCCTCCTCATCCCAAGTGTCAACCTGTGATGAGGGGTGCTGAGGCCGCGGTGCTGTATATGGCGTAGACTGCTGAACAGATGGTGAATCTCCAGGAGGTCCTCCTGGTGTCTCTTGTGAGGCCCCTGAACGGCCCCTTAGTAACTCCGCAATCTTCTCTAGACGTCGGTCTGACACTCTTGCTGACAGCGCATCTCATTATGCGTCAAACCAAGCTCGTCAATTGCGAGTGACTGCGACCGTGGACTCATGATGCCTAAATGGGAGGAAGAGGATGGGTCTCCTAGCCCCTTGTCCTTGTCAGGGACTGGCAGCATTGGTGCTCCTCAGTATGGGTCCAAACATCAACATTGTTCAAACAAAGAACTGTTCGCATTTCTCAAGGAGATGGAAATCTGGCAAGTACTGATGTTTCAGCCAAAACTTTGGCTGTGTTGGTGCTAACGTCATCACCTACAATGATGAAATCAGCATGAAGGTTGCCTAATTGAAGCCAAATCTGGAGACATTATGCTCCAGAGGATGCTGAACGCAGTGGCTGTAGTTTTGTGCAAAAACATCACTGTTATCTTTTCAGCCCAAAATCCAGAAAAAATCTTGCTCTGAGAGCAATGTTTTGTTTCTTGGAGCCTACAAGGCACAAAATGAGGTGAGATTGGATGCGATGGATATTTTATTGCAAGAGGTTTCTAACGAGCCTTTACACGCCAAAGATGGTGGTTACATGGGGTAGTTATGCTCTCTCCCATCCAGGACGGGGTAGGTTCGACCTAAGGGAAGTTTCTAGCAACGTGCACGGACCCCTTCTCAACATCATGAGCCCCAACTATTGCTACAGATGGTTGGGCAACCCTTGATTACCCCATGGTGGTGGCGTGGCGATGCTATTGCACGGGTATCTCCGATGCTAAAATCTACTTTGGCAGGTCAACGTGGCTTGGTGCGTCCTCCCAGGACCATGGCTTTAGCTGTGACTATCACTGTTGCTGCCAGTGTTGCGTCTTTGCTGCGCAACTCAATGAGGGATGCCTTGCTGCTCTGAGACCATGAGAAAATACGAAGAAGCTTCTGACCTTTGATGTCCCTGATGCGGCGACATCATCCAGAACTAGACACTGTCCTGGAGTGGCTTGTTGGGGCTGCAACATAGTTGGAGTAGGCCTATCCCCACACTCCTTGCTTTGCACTGCTGCCCCTACTAGCTGCTCTGTGAATTGTGAGAGGAAAAATGAGCGCTGAGGAGTTAGCACCAGAAAGGCGGAAATAACTGAGAATGAAGTTATTAGCAACTGAGAATGAGAAAAACTGAGAGACCCCCCACACATCTAGGCCTAGATCAGCTCTGTGTACCTTGTTACTGAGGTTACCAACGAATGAGGAAATTCCTCTATTTTCCAGGCAGGCTAAGTTTTCTTGGTTAGCCCTGCCAGACAGCCGACAGCCCCAAACCCGGGCGTCGTCCAGTTTTGTTGAAAACTGGACCATACCTAGATACCCACGCTGCAAACGCAGTCGTGCAGTCAGAATCATCCAAAAAATATAGCAGCAAGGAGTTATGACTGCCCAAACCCAGGCAACTTCTAGGCTAGAGTGACCCCGGCTAAAACAGTGCAAGGAAAAACTGAAACTCGGACTATGAGCAGAACATGAGGCTGCAAGTGCAACCGTGCACTCAGATTTGGCACAGGACGGGCGCAGTCACTGTCTGCGGACACAGTGACCGCTAGCGGCATGACTGCTGAGGAGGCCTGCTGAAGGAGTTGAGCACGTCATGGGTTTGAGGGAAGAGGCTCCAGTAAGATGCGTGCAGACCTCATTGTGCGTCGACTCCACGAGATGACGCTCCAATAGCGTCTCGTCTCACAGTCATCATCTGCACGCCAATGTACACAATGAGAGGTACGTGAGAACCAATACTCCCCCATGACTCACAAGCATAGTGCACATAGGCGAGCAGTGAGCACATCCACCAGACAATCAAGACTCTCCCAGGACACACAGATACGCGGGCAGGGACAAAGAGGGCAGCTCACGGAAGCGCACTAACCGCACTCACAGCCTTCTTGAACGAGTCGCACTTCTGTGCCTTGGTGAAGAGGTCTGCCAAAAACCATACTACTGTACTGATCTTTATATTCGTTCAGTATATATTTTTTAGATTTGCCCACATTCAGTTGCGTAATTGCAGCTGGTTTGGGCGTATTCTTGTCTTAATTATGGAACTAGCGTTTGTATACAGAGAACAATCCTAATCGCCGTACCTTGTGGCGGTTGTACGAAGAGTTCACTTTTAGCCGTTGAATAGTGTACGCACTGTTTTGCCCACTCTGACGTGTCGGTTTTTGCTTCACAGACACGTCAGAGTGCACCGAACGTCAGACCGCACTCGGCAACTTGAATCCTCGAGTGGTCAAATGTCACAAATCAGACAGAGCCTCAAGCTGAGCTGGAATTGAATAGGACTATGGGCAAATTTGAGAATCTGGTGGGGAATTGGGTGGCATGGGAGAATCACCCCCCAAATTGTGGGAGGTCCAAAACTGGGCAAATTCAAAGATCACCTAGTTCGTTAAAAATTGAACAAGAATAACAATAATCACTACGATATCTCAACCCACACAATGCTGACACTGGCGTCATGCAACAACGTGTCGATAGTATTTGTCCCTTGTTCAGTGTTTTAGGACGAATCAGGAATGATCTGCCCCTTGTGGAGGTATGACCCCTGGATCCACTGTGATGTGACTCAACTATGCTCTGTCTCATGTGAGATATGACCTGTGAGTAAACAATGTGGGTGAGTGATTACCATGGTCATTTTGCTGATTTGGCCAAGTTAGAGGTCATGAGTTCGATCCTGGCCCCATGCACATCTTGTTTGGTATGGAAGCTTCCAAGAAAGAAAGTCCATAGCTTCTTGGACGCTACATGGTTGGTCTATCACCTTGACACTAGGTTGCTTATGTGTCAAGCCCATAGTGCGAGTCTATTGGTGATGTGGCTGGTTCAGGCCACATCCCACGAATGTGTTTTGGAGTTCTAGGAATGGACAGACAACTATGAAAGGAGTTATCTTGCATGCTGATCAATCAACCCTTGTTTTACTCTCTCTTGCGTATTGACGACTTGAGCTCTTCTTGAGATATAATGCTAAGGCGTTAGTACTCTTGAAGGTGAAGTGTACGCTTGATTAAGTTTGGGGTGCATGACACATGTCAACAAAGGAAGAAGGCCTAAAAACCTTTGTGAGCTTTTTGGTTGTGCGACTTCTCTGCCAGAGGTGTTAGCTCAGTAGCTAACAAAGGGTTATGGGCCCACTCCTCTGGTTAGGGAAGTTTCACACACGCAACCGCTAAGGTCACAAGCAGTGAGAGCGCCTTTGCTCTCACCCAACTTCTCTATTTACAGGGCAACATCAGCAGGAGAGGAATGCAACACATCTGTACCTTTCTACCTTGGGATCCGACATCAGCCTACATCAGCCTACATCAGCCAACATCTGCTTGCAACGGCCAATGTGAACAGGGGCAGCAGTTGCCTCTTCTCACGAATAGCCTACAGCGGCCTCAAACACAGGTTCATTGGCATCAACAACAGGTCCAACAGCTGTAGCACTTGTAGTTGTAGGGATGGCAGGGACAGGGGAACCAAGGAATCATTCGCCCATCCACAAGTTTGATGGAGAGGGGTTTGCGCTCTGGAAGTGGCAGTATGAGATCATCATGGGTGACAGAGATCTGCTAGGATATCTTGAAGGAACTATCCCAGCACCAAAGGAGGAGGGTGCTGACCCTGTGGCATGGGTCAAGATCAACAAGAAGGCTCTCGCCATTCTTGTGTCATCATACAATCCTCAGTCCTTCTACACATCAACGGTTGTACAGTGGCAGCTGCGGCATACGCCAAACTTGGCAAGGTGTTTCAGTCCTCCTCAATTGCCAACTGTCTCTTCATTCTAAACAACCTTTTTAACATCAGGCTTGGTGAAGGGGAGGATGTCTCCGCCTTTATGCAGAAGTTGAGACGCTCTTGCAACAAGCCACCAGCATGGTGTGGGACCTGAAATCCGACACACATGTGATGACTTTTCTGATGACGCTGCCGGGAAGTTTGGGCCCCATGACAACGGTGATTGGAGGGTAAACTGAAGATCTAGTTTCCTACACCACCGTCTCTGAGTATGTGTGGAATGAGGCCATACGTCATAGCAGCAGTGAAGCAAGAATGGCTGCCTTTGCCTCACGGAGCAACGGCACCTCCCAATGTACCTCCTCCTTTGGGTACAAGGGAAACAACAACACTAGCAATAGTGGAAGGAATGCAATGCACCCAGGAATCTACCATAGCTGTGGCAAGGCTAGACACTGGGCTCGACAGTGCCGTGCACCCAAGAGAGAGGGAGGAGACGGGGATGAATGGCGAGGAGGAACTGGTGGGAAGGATCCCACACGCTAGATGGTTGAGTGTGCCTCCAACAAAGGGAGGGCGATACTCAGGCCAGGAGCCTACGGCCTTGACTCAGGCACAAACGAGCACACCACTTACGAGAAAAGTGACTTCATCTCTCTTGCTCCATGCAACAAGAAATTCAGAGTCGCCAAGGGCAAGGTTGAGGTAGCTGAGGGGATTGGTGACAAGCTGGTCACAGTGGGTGTGAACGGTGGAGATTCTGACCTCAAGCTAGAGAGGGTGGTCTACTTGCCCTCCTTCACAACCAACCTGCTCTCCATATCTAAGATAACTGACCATGACATGACAGTGGTCTTCACAGAGAAGGAAGCGCTGATAGTCCCTACTGTTGGAGTACATTGATAACTGCGCTGCATTTGTGCTTCAACCTGGCGCAGTCGGATTCTGATTCAGAGCCTTCTACAGCAAGTGACAAATTTGTTCTCTGGTTTACCGGGAAAACTCCCAGGAGGATTTTTTCATTGTACAGGCCAAAGAATACCTGGATTCTAGTCCAAGTGGTCGTGTTCACGACCCAAACATGTACAGTTGGTCCAACATCGTGGAGGACAAACCTCGGCCACCTAGCCGAGGTTGCTGTCCAATATTGGATAACTTGGCAACTGCCTCACACGAGGCAGTATGGGGCAAGCAGTACTACGAGGTTGCTATCCAGCATTGCACAGACAACAACAAGGTCGTCTAACACATGCACAACCTCGTTCAATAATGTTTGCATCATCGACAAGGCCTCCAACATTGGAAGGCCCTTTACTACATCAACATCTGGGACCACCAGGACCACTACCGATGATGAAGCAGCCGGGACCATTGGGACCACTACAATTGGGACCGCCAGGGACCGCCACCTATGGTACAAGCCAGAGCAGTAGTATGAAAGGAGGCCAGTAGCTGCCACTACAGTAACTCAGCATTCTGGACTACCTCAGTGACAGCCATCATCATCACCCCTTCAAGTCAGCCTTCTGACTTGGTGCTCAGATCCAGATCTTGCTGGAGTTCCCTCCGTCGATCAAATGAGCCTGGCAGCTCTGCCAGCTTGGCTAGGAGGCGCCTTGACTTCCTGAAGGCCTGTCAACCTGCAAGACACGCCAAGACATTTGCCACAAGGCTGGGAGCCTGGCAAGGTGTTGCGCCCAGCTTGGGCCGGGAACAGAGTCAGAGCACATAGCTGTACATAAGCTGCTGTGAGACTGTTGGAGTAATGCTCCTCACCATGGCAGGAGTGAGTCCAAAAAAGGAACACCAAAAAGACAAGCCAAGGTGGCTTAGTGGTTAATGGTGTCCACCTCTAGAGGCAGGGGCCTGGGTTCAAGTCCCACAAGATGAAATTCTGCCCTGCCTCAAGGGAGGTGGAAAAAAGATGCCAGGAAGCTAGCTCAACCTCTAGAGTTCCTCTTTTAAGTTTCTAGAAGGCCAGGTGAGGGTCCAGGAAGGTGGCACACCTTCCAGAAGGGGTGACTTGTCCTACAAGGCATCTAGAGGTGTCTTGGTCTTCTGGACACCTTCCCTCCTACTAGAAGCAAGCTGAGGAATCTAGGAAGGGGCAGAAGCTTCTAGAGGAGGGAAGGGATGCTTTCCTAGGTGGGAAGAAGGACAGCCTACCAATAGACACTCTAGAAGCCATAGAATCTGCTAGGAAGCTTCAAATCTGGCATGCTTTGGTGTTCTGGAAAGCTTAGATCAGTGGCTATGAAATGCCACTGCTTGTGAGCCTTGATCAAGTGTTTATTTCCAGTCAATTGAGGCCAAAACTATTGCCTCAATCTCTGACCAGTTTTCTGCCATCCTTGGAACTAGTTGCCTCCACAGTTTCAGTCTATCCAAAAAGAGTTGGTAGTGTGAACTAGCCACTGCTAGGGACCCTCCAGGGTGTACACTCACCCTCAGGCCAACAAATAATTATACTTAGCGTCGCTATACTTGCACTTGTATTTTTCATGATATAGTCAGATTTCCCCACAAAACGAAGACAGTTTATTCCTTCCGCTTTGTACTTTTTTACGGTTTGTACAAGTCCATCTAAGCACGATAAGGTCCTGGCACGATAGCAAGGCCTACTCAGCCTTTGCTATGGTCGTGCGTAAATCAAATATGGTTTCAGAGCAGGTTCGTGCTTTCAGCTAGTGCAGCAGCAGCAACCTTGCACGTGGGAATGAGACCTGCTGAACTCAGGCATGCAAAGAACTCGACCGTGCCCTCATGTACATGAGAGCAACAAAGGACACAGCATTGAGCTTTGGCAGTTCCGAGGAGTTCGAGCTGAAGTGCTTCGTTGATGCAGATTTCGGAGGCACATAGGAGGATTGGCACAGCACCACCGGCTTTTCCTCCCTCCTATCCGGCGCAGCTATCTCATGTTCTAGCAAGCGGCAGAACACTATCACACTCAGCTCTGCCAAAGCTGAGTATGTCGCAGCTACATCTGCCGCACAAGAGGTGACCTACTTGTGAAACCTTATTGACGACATCGGATTTCAGCAGGAGAGTCCCACTGAAATCTACGTGGACAACGTCTGCAATCGACCTAGCCAATTCTACAAAGTTTCAAGGACGGACAAAACACATCGACATATGCGGACATTGGATCCGGTTGAAGGTCCTTGACGGCAAAGTACACCTCGTGCACGTGCCTGGTTTGGATCAAGCAGCAGAATTTCTGACAAAGAGTGTTCCAAAAGACATCTTCAACAAATGTGCCATGCAGTGTGGACTCACCTCAAGCGCACTCTTTGCAGTATCGACGAAAGAGGAAGGACTTCGTCGGCACACGAAATTCGAAAATGCCGACCCATACCATGTTGCTCGACACGCAGCTAGACCTGCCCTCGTGCTTCATGATGCATGGAGCGCACTCTGCCACAAGTGCAGCAGTAAGGGAGAGTGCAACTGTGAAGAAAGGCAATGTCTACCAAGCTCCTATGGACACCTTCACTCTACCCCTTGGCCACCTGAGATCAACATCGCCTCACATTCAGGCCACTGGTGCAGTTTACAACATGGGAGCAAGCAGCATGCAGCAGATTCTTCAAGGAATGGGCAAAGAATCTGAAAATTTGCACAAAACTCAAGTGTGTGGTGAACCGGCGATATCACCCTAAAATCTGGCCAAGGTGGAAGCCCACAACCATTCGTCATTAAAGAGGCAACTGCCTGCTACAGGAAAACGTCAGCACCAGCACCAGATTCAGCAGCAGCAGCTAGCAGCAGAAGCTGGAAAGTCTACGGTGGCTGCTTTTCCTCAAGTGGTTCTGCCAAACAAAGTTTTACAAAACCAGGATGACCGCGCCGTTGGCGTGGGAAAAAAAATCTCAAGTCAGCAACGTCAGCAAGACGCCGCTGCTCGCTTGCGCGACCATTCGATGACACGGATGCCGAATGGCGCCGTCGGAATGCTGCGTCGAGCTCGCAGCTCAGTGCCGCACGCTCTCACGAGCGGCTGTTCACTCGGGAGCGAGCGCACTGAGCACCGCAGAACCCACGGCATTCCGATTCAATAGCCGCGAGTCCGCTTCCCATCGGCCTGCAGCAAACAGGACACAAAGCAGCAGCCATAAAAATGCAGAACAGCCATTTTTTGCGGCGAACAGTGCATGCGGCAAGACTGCTGACGTAGCAGCATGTGCACTCACCGCGGCGACGAAAGTCAGAGTGGACTCGACCTCAACGCCGGTCGCTTCGAAGCTCACGGACTCCCACAGCGATCACATCGCCTCCCCGACCGGTGGAAGCGGTGCAAATCTTTGCAGCAGCGCAGAACGCCGAAGCAAGCGGGCGAGAGGAGCAGCTGAGCGAAAGCCTGCAACTGCACACGGAACGAGGCAAGCGGCCGAGTTCTCTCCTCTAGCGCGACCAATCCCAGCCAGAAAATCGTCTTGCACTTCTACAATGTCAACTACTGGTAGAAATCGACGAAACGACCCAGCTTGCACTGTTCAGGGATTTCGCGCGTCAAGTGCGAGAGAGGAGATACGTGACTCCAAACGGGTCCACCAGCGAATTCTCTGTGAGCGACAAACTCCTGAGTAGAAAACGTGCTTCTGAGGGGGAGACGAGGACAGGGGACCGTCTCCAAACAAGCACTCAACTGCAGCAGCCGACCTAGAATCGCAACAGTGTGTACGTATCCGACCAAATGAGCTACAGAGTTGCGAAAACGACCTTCTCCACTCCACCTCCAAGTGAGCAGAGGGTCAGAAATTGTTTTCTGGCCATCAACCCTATTCTTTTAGCTCGCCTTCGTCCTTTCCAACAAAGGACATCATCATTGGAAGTTCCCACAGCAAGCCAGCATCTCAAAGAACAGCAGAAAACTACCTTGGACACCTCAAGCGCATCTGGAGTCTCCAAGGATCAACCTGCGAGCTTGGAGACACGCAACCTTGGAGCAGGAAAGGAGGAGAGACTGGGAGTTGACAAAATGCATGAGAGAATTACATTCGTACATCAAGGAGGTGCTCCAAGTCTCCACAATTCTTACGAAGCAGACCACATTCCCGGAAAGGCACACAGAGAGACCTAGAAAAACATTTTTGGGAACACGAAAGCCAAAATGAAGGAGGAGCCAACTTTCTTTCGCCCAATGAAATTCTCAAACTTCATTGAGGTGCCTTACAACTCTGACTAGGAAGCAGACATCCCTCTCATCGAACCGAGGCTCATGGAAACCGAAGAAATCATCGACTTCTTCGCTTCCGAGTAGTTTTGGGGTGTTCTACGCTCATCTTCACCAGCGCACCTATCAGGGGGGAGTGTTGGAGTACAGTGATGACTGAGCTGGATTTATGCTTCAACCTGGCGCAGTCGGATGCTGATTCGGAGCCTTCTACAGCAAGTGAAAAATTTGTTCTGTGGTTTACTGGGAAAATTCCCAGGGGGAGTTTTCCATTGTACAGGCCAAAGAATACCTGGATTCTAGTCCAAGTGGTCGTGTTCACGACCCAAACATGTACAGTTGGTCCAACATCATGGAGGACAAACCTCGGCCACCTAGCCAAGGTTGCTGTCCAACATTGGATAACTTGGCAACTGCCTCACACGAGGCAATATGGGGTAAGTAGTACTACGAGGTTGCTATCCAACATTGTACAGATAGCAGCAAGGTCGCCTAATACATGCACAACCTCGTTCAATAATGTCTGCATCATCGGCAAGGCCTCCAAAGTTGGGAGGCGCTTCACTGCATCAGCATTTGGTACCACGAGGACCACTACCGATGATGCAAAAGCGGGGACCATTGGGACCACTACAATTGGGACAGCCAGGGACCGTCACCTATGGTACAAGCAAGAGCAGCGGTACAAAAGGAGGCCAGTAGCTGCCACTACAGTAACTCAGCATTCTGGACTACCTCAGCGACAGCCATCATCATCACCCCTTCAAGTCAGCCTTCTGACTTGGTGCTCAGATCCAGATCCTGCTGGAGTTCCCTCCATTGACCCAGTGAGCCTGGAAGCTCTGCCAGCTTGGCTAGGAGGCGCCCTTACTTCCTGAAGGCCTTTCAACCTGCAAGACACGCCAAGAAACTTGCCACAAGGCTGAGAGCCTGGCAAGGTGTTGCGCCCATCTTGGGCCAGGAACAGAGTGAGAGCACGTAGCTGTACATAAGCTACTGTGAGACTTGTACTTAGCGTCACTATACTTGTACTTGTATTTTTCATAATACAGTCATATTACCCCACCAAAAAAAACAGTTTATTCCTTCGGCTTTGTACGTTTTTGCAGTTTGTACAAGTCCAGCTTAGCACGACAAGGTCCTGGCACGATAACAAGGCCTACTCAGCCTTTGCTATGGTTGGCGTAAATCTAACATGGTATCAGAGCAGGTTCATGCTTTCAGCTAGTGCAGCAGCAGCACCCGCATAGTGTAGAGTTGGTGGGGAAGTTCTCCACCACTACTGTACAGGGTAGTGACAGTAGCAAGGTTGACGCTTCCGCCTCGCTGTTCAACCTGTACGATGCACAAGCACGAAGGTACTCATGAGTAACATGGAACCTAAGAACCCAAGGGAAGGTTCTCCTCAACATGAAAATGAGTCTGTCTTGCACTATTTGCGCATGGGTCAGGAGCAAGGACGCCATGTTGCAGATCACGCACAACGCCAAGCAGCACAGGCGCAACGCTTGGCAGAAGAGGTACAGCGGATGGCGCAACAAGAACCATTGGCACGTTAAGCTGCAGAGCATGAGAGAGAGGCATTGAGGCAACACATGATGAGCCCAAGAGCTCCTTTGACAACAAGAGCAGCTTACTCATGCTGCTCAAACGTCACACACGCAACAGTTGCAGCAGTCACCTGCTGCTTTAGTAGCACAGAATGCTCAACTTCAACAACAGCAGCAGATGCTTCAACAGCAGCTGTCTCTGTATGAACAACAGCGGCAGCAACAGATGATGCAACAACAACAACAACCGCAACAGCAGATGCAACGGCAACAGCATTCACAAGCATCATCTGCACATCTGCCTCAAAGATGTCCTCCTCCTATCGTGCAACCTGCTATCCCTCAGCAGGTACAACGTGGAGCATCTGCAAATGGAGGGATTCCACAACAGTTTGTGGCACAACCCCAAAATGTGCCATTAGTGCCACATATAGCAGCATTTCATCAGGCTCAGCCAGCACCCATGCCGCAATCCTTTATGGTCCAACCTGCAGCAGCTACAGCATGAGTGCCACTTGTTCAGCCACATCCAGCAATACCCATGCAGCAGATCCAAGTGCAAGCCCAAACAACGGCAGGAGCAAGAACACTATTTTTGCACCTGGAAAATACAATGATCGCAGCTCCAGCATCCTTGCAACTGCACGAAATCAAAGTGGACAAATTTGATGGCGAGAAATTCCCGCACTGGGTTCACAAGTTCAAGCAAGTCGTCCAGATTCAATGCCTATGGGAGTTCTACAACAAGCACTCTTCACCTCCACCACTCGGATCGCCACCACAAGCAGTGTCTGACTTCACATACTTCACAAAAGCTGCATACATGGTTTCGGACAATCAAGTGAGTCCTCGCATTCAGGAAGCAATCAGGATTTTTGAGAACTTGGCTGAACCTGCCCATCGTGCCTGGTCCTACCTGCTACGGACCTACATGTCAGGAGACTCCACTTTCAAGTCTCACCTCCTGACCGAGCTATCACACATCAGCCTCAGCAATTCTGACAACATAGAGGACTACATCAACAAAGCTAAGTCCTTACGTGATCAGCTCGCCGTAGCAGATACTCCAATCTTGGAGCCCGTCTTTGTGACCTTCCTCCTCAGTGGGTTAACTGGCGATTGGGAGAACGTAAGGCATGTGCTGAAGTTCAAGCAAGAGGTTGAACTAATAGAGGTGTACGTGTGTAAGACTCTACTCATGGAGCAACGCGACCGCAAGCTCGCCAAGGACAAAGCAAGTCTGCGTCCAAACACACCTTTCACAGCAGCAGCTGCCAGCCACATCAACATAACTCAGTTGTCGTGGAAGAGCCAACCGAAAATGAACTCGGCATCCTCCCATGCATCAGCCCAATCTGCTCCAAATGCCAGCACTTGCAACTCCTTTGGCCAGCAATCAAGATCACGGCCTGCAGTGGAATGTCACTACTGCAGGAAGATTGGCCGCATGCAAAGGGACTGCAAAAAGTGATTGTGAATGAAGAGCAGGCAAGGAGGAAGAAGGGTTACAAGGGGAAGAGGCCAGGAGAAAAAGGGAAAGAGAAGGAGGATGGAGGCAAAGAAAAACAATCTCATCAGAAAACTGAGAAGAAGGGGAAATAAGGAGGCAACAAGAAGTTTGATCACTCAGCATCCGTGTTCCAGCTCTTGGATGTACAAAGCAACGGCCTTGTTCTCTCACCATATGTGTGGTACCTCGACAGTGGGTGCACATCACACATCACCTTTGACAGGACATGTCTCCAGGATCTCCAGCCCAGCACTAAAGGTTTCGTTACCGTCGCCAACAATCGACAAGTGCCAGTGTTGGGAAAAGGCAGAGTGATAATTACAGGGTACAACAGAGCTCAGGTGAAGTTTGGAGATGTTCTCTACATCCCTGAGATCACCGTCAACCTTCTGTCACTAGGACAATTGATGAAGGGAGGGGGCTCACATCATGAGCAGGGGTGACAGCATCATCTAGAGGAGCCATGAAGGGGATGCTTTCGCTGAAGGACGTCTTCGTCCACATGGCATGATTGAGCTTGATTTCAGCCCACCTTCTGCAGCAGCTCAAGAGACTCCCTTTGCAGCTACAAGTCTACATCAGTCTACTGGAGCAAACATGTTCATGTGGCACAAGAGACTTGGCCACATCAGCAATCAGCTGGTTGAGACCATGAAGAAGCAGGAGCAGGTTGAGGGACTCGACATCAAAGATTGTGACAGCAAAGGCACAGCAGACCCTTGCAAAGACTGTGTAAAGGCAAAGCTGCCATGACAAGTGTTCCCTTCCGCCAGCAAGTGTGACATCTCTGACAAGCTCAAACTGGTCCACACAGACATTTGTGGACCACTACCAACGGCCACAATAAACTCACGTCATCGATACTTCCTCCTCTTCATGGATGACGCAATACGTTTCACCTGGTGCTATGCCCTCAAGACAAGAGATAAGGCATCTACATACTTTTTCAAGTGGTTAGCCATGGCGGAGAGGTAGAGTAACAAGAATCTGCAAGTCTTACGGTCTGAAAATGCTGGAGAGTTCACCAGCTCCGATTTCATGTCTCGCCTCGAAGACATGGGCATCGTGCAGCAGTTTTTGGTGCCCTACACACCGCAACAGAATGGCGTTGCAGAGCGTGCAAATCGTACCATACAAGATCCGCTCAAGTCAATGCTCCTTGGCGCCCGGTTGAACAACAACTGGTGGCCCTACGTGCTCAAGCAGGCCGTTTGGGTGCATAATCACGTACCACACACAGCGCTGCCGGACATGACACCATCCCAGGCTTGGCATGGAGACAAGCCAGACATCAAAGCGCTCCGAACATTTGGCAGCATGGCACTTGTACATGTGCCAAAAGAGCGAAGGATGAATCTGACAGACAAGGCATTGTGGGGGCTATTCATTGGCCAAGCTTCCAACATGAAAGGTTGGGAGTTCTTTGAAGTGGACTCACAGTGCACTATCGTCAGCCGTGACACCATTTTTTTCGAGAATCTCACACGTGCATCTTGGGAGGACAAGCGTGCAACCACCCCTGATCTGCTACAAACTTTCTACGACTCTTACGTTGAATCACTGGTGGAAGCAGATTTAGCAGCAGACATAGCTCCTCTATCCTTTGCGGATCTGGATGAGGCACATAAGGAGACGATGCGCACGCATGTGCCCTTCGGCGCTCACCACCTTGAATGCCCCACCTTGGACAACAAGCCTGTTGATGTAGGATATGATGAAGTCCAGTGGAACCGGTGTAGAATAGTCAGTAGGCGGCGAGGAAGGTACAACCGCCGGTTGCTGTGAGCGAGCGGCGTTTCACACGCCTCGTGCAACATCAATTGGAGCAGTAGAAAGGGGATGATGAGACAGAGCACAACTTTGCCATCACGGCATGCTCAGTCTACAAAAAACGACGAGGCTTTCCTCGCAGAATTTGCTACGACACATCTTGCAGCACTTATTTCACACGAAGTGAAGGATCTCCCACCAGAGCCCAAATCTCTTAAAGAAGCTCTAAGTGGAGAACATGCAGCAGAGTGGAAAGCAACATTGGACACAAAGTACAACAGTCTGATGGAACAGGGGATGTGGGAGCTCACCGAGCCACCACCACACTCACGACCTGTCGGGGTAAAGTGGGTGTTCCGGATCAAGACCAAGGCTGATGGGAGCATCGACAAGTTCAAAGCGCGTCTGATGGCAAAAGGCTTTACGTAGGTAGAAGGCAAGGACTTCTTTGAGACCTACGCACCTTTGAGCCACTGCACAACGGCACGCATCATGCTTGCTGTTGCAGCAGTTGAGGACTACACAGTGCAACAGCTTGATGTCAAGAACGCCTTCTTGCATGGAGAGATGGACACTACGGTGTTCATGAAACAACCGGAAGGTTACGATGACGGGAGTGGAAGAGTCTACAAGCTGGTGAAGAGCCTCTACGGCCTCAAGCAAAGTCCACTCCTCTGGTACAAGAAGCTGCAAGCGCTGCTGGAAAACCTGAACTTCAAGCCATCAGCCTACGACGGCTGTGTCTTTCTTCACAGACCCGCTCTTGACGCTTGTCCTGACTACTACGCACTCATGTACGTGGATGATATCCTTATCATCGGACCATCTGCTCAGTTCATCCACTCAATAGCTAAAGCAATGGCCAAGGAAGTGAACATCACCCTCATGCCATCCTTCGAGTACTACCTTGGCAT
Organism: Penium margaritaceum; assembly: GCA_023375785.1. Lineage (NCBI taxonomy): Eukaryota > Viridiplantae > Streptophyta > Zygnematophyceae > Desmidiales > Peniaceae > Penium > Penium margaritaceum. The sequence goes on along the minus strand of SZWC01006738.1, from coordinate 66,518 downwards.
GAACATCAAGCGCAACCACGACTTGCGCGTTCTGGAGTTGAGCCAAGAGACCTACTGCACCAAAGTCTCTGAACGCTTTGACGTGCCCGAGCGGCATATACCTACACCTTTGACCCAGTAGCAACTGACCCATCGTGGAGTAAGGGGGAGGAGTGAAACAGACTATCGCAGCAGAGTTGGATCACTCATGCACGCTGCAAGCTGCACACGTCCTGGCCTACAGTATGTTGTAGGAAACCTTGCATATGGGAATGAGACCTGCTCAACTCAGGCATGCAAAGAGCTCGACCGTGCCCTCATGTACATGAGAGCAACAAAGGACACAGCATTGAGCTTTGGCAATTCCAAGGACTTGGAGCTTAAGTGCTTTGTTGACGCATATTTTGGGGGTACAGAGGAGGATCGGCACACCATCACTGGCTTTGTGTACCTCCTATCCGGCGCAGCTATCTCATGGTCTAGCAAGCGGCAGAACATTATCATACACAGCTCTGCCGAAGCTGAGTATGTCGCAGCTACATCTGCCACACAGGAGGTGACCTGCTTGTGAAACCTTCTTGACGACATCGGATTTCGGCAGGAGAGTCCCACTGAAATCTACGTGGACAACAAGTCTGCAATCGACCTAGCCAATTCTACAAAGTTTCAAGGACGGACAAAACACATTGACATACGCGGACATTGGATCCGGTCGAAGGTCCTTGACGGCACAGTACACCTCGTGCACGTGCCTGGTTTGGATCAAGCAGCAGAATTTCTGACAAAGAGCGTTCCAAAAGAAATCTTCAACAAATGTGCCATGCAGTGTGGACTCACCTCAAGCGCACTCTTTGCAGTATCGACGAAAGAGGAAGGACTTCGTCGGCACACGAAAGTCGAAAATGCAGACCCACACCATGTTGCTCGACACGCAGCTGGACCTGCCCTCGTTCTTCATGATGCATGGAGCACACTCTGCCACAAGTGCAGCAGTAAGGGAGAGTGCAACTGTGAAGAAAGGCAATGTCTACCAAGCTCCTATGGACACCTTCACTCTACCCCTTGGCCACCTGAGATCAACGTCGCCTCACATTCAAGCCACTGGTGCAGTTTACAACATGGGAGCAAGCAGCATGCAGCAGATTCTTCAAGGAATGGGCAAAGAATCTGAAAATTTGCACAAAACTCAAGTGTGTGGTGCACCAGCGACATCGCCCTAAAAACTGGCCAAGGTGGAAGCCCACAACCATTCGTCATTAAAGAGGCAACTGCCTGCTACAGGAAAACGTCAGCACCAGCACCAGATTCAGCAGCAGCAGCAAGCAGCAGAAGCTGGAAAGTCTACGGTGGCTGCTTTTCCGCAAGTGGTTTTGCCGAACAAAGATTTACAAAACCAGGATGACCGCGTCGTTGGCGCGGGGAAAAAATTCTCAAGTCAGCGACGTCAGCAAGACGCCGCCGCTCGTTTGCGCGACATTTGATGATGCGGACGCCAAATGGCGCCGTCGGAATGCTGCGTCGAGCTCGCGGCTCACTGCCGCTCGCTCTCGCAAGCGGCAGTGAGCACCGCGGAACCCGTGGCGTTCCAATTCAAAGCCGCAAATCCGCTTCCCATCGGCCTGCAGCAAACAGGACATGAAGCAGCAGCCATAAAAATGCAGAACAGCCAATTTTCGCGGCGAACAGTGCATGCGGCAAAACTGCTGACACAGCAGCATGCGCACTCACCGCGGTGACGAAAGTCAGAGTGGACTCGACCTCTACGCCGGTCGCTTCAAAGCTCGCGGACTCCCACAGCGATCACGTCACCTCCCCGACCGGTGGAAGTGGTGGAAATCTTTGCAGCAGCGCAAAACACGGAAGCAAGCGGGCGAGAGGAGTAGCTGAGCGAAAGCTTACAACTGCACACGGAACGAGGCAAGCGGCCGAGTTCTCTCCTCTAGCGCGACCAATCCCAGCCAGAAAATCGTCTTGCACTGCTACAGTGTCAACTACTGGTAGAAATCGACGAAACGACCCAGCTTGCACTGTTCAGGGATTTCGCGCTAAGTGTCAAGTGCGAGAGAGGAGATACGTGACTCCAAACGGGTCCACCAGCGAATTCTCTGTGAGCGACAAACTCCGGAGTAGCAAACGTGCTTCTGAGGGGGAGACGAGGACAGGGGACCGTCTCCAATCAAGCACTCAACTACAGCAGCCGACCTAGAATCGCAACAGTGCATGCGTATCCGACTAAATGAGCTACAGAGTTGCAAAAACGGCCTTCTCCACTCCACCTCCAAGTGAGCAGAGGGTCAGAAATTGTTTTCTGGCCATCAACCCTATTCTGCCAGCCCGCCTTCGTCTTTTCCAACAAAGGACATCATCATTGGAAGTTCCCACAGCGAGCCAGCATCTCAAAGAATAGCAGACAACTACCTTGGACACCTCAATCGCATCTAGAGTCTCCAAGGATCAACCTGCGAGCTTGGAGACATGCAACCTTGGAGCAGAAAAGGAGGAGAGACTGGGAGTTGACAAAATGCATGAGAGAATTACATTCGTACATCAAGGAGGTGCTCCAAGTTGCCACAATTCTTACGAAGCAGACCACATTCCCGGACAGGCACACGGAGAGACCTAGAAAAACGTTTCTGGGAATCCAAAAGTCGAAATGAAGGAGGAGCCAAGTTTCTTTCACCCAATAAAAATCTCAAACTTCATTGAGGTGCCTTACAACTCGGACGAGGAAGTAGACATCCCTCTCATCAAACCAAGGCTCATGGAAACCGAAGAAATCATTGACTTCTTTGCTTCAGAGTAGTTTTGGGGTGTTCTACGCTCATCTTCACCAAAGCACCTATCAAGGGGGAGTGTTGAAGTACAGTGATAACTATGCTGGATTTCTGATTCAACCTGACGCAGTCGGATTCTGATTCGGAGCCTTCTACAGCAAGTGACGAATTTGTTCTGTGGTTTACCGGGAAAACTCCCAGGGGGAGTTTTCCATTGTACAGGCCAAAGAATACCTGGATTCTAGTCCAAGTGGTTGTGTTCATGACCCAGACATGTACAATTGGTCCAACATCGTGGAGGACAAATTTCGGCCACCTAGCCGAGGTTGCTGTCCAACATTGGATAACTTGGCAACTGCCTCACACAAGGCAGTATGGGGCAAGTAGTACTACGAGGTTGCTATCCAACATTGTACAGACAACAGCGAGGTCGCCTAACACATGCACAACCTCGTTCAATAATGTCTCCATCATCGGCAAGGCCTCCAACGTCAGAAGGCGCTTTACTGCATGAGCATCTGGAACCGCCCGGACCACTACTGATGATTCAGAATCGGGGACCATTGGGACCACTACAATTGGGACAGCAAGGGACCGCCACCTAGGGTACAAGCCAGAGCAGCAGTAAAAAAAGAGGCCAGTAGCTGTCACTACAGTAACTCAACATTCTAGACTACCTCAGCGATAGCCATCATCATCACCCCTTCAAGTCAGCCTTCTCACTTGGTGCTCAGATCCAGATCCTACTGGAGTTCCCTCTGTCGACCCAGTGAGCCTTGCAGCTCTACCCGCTTGGCTAGGAGGCGCCTTGACTTCCTGAAGGCCTGTCAACCTGCAAGATACGCCAAGATACTTGCCACAAGGCTGGGAGCCTGGAAAGGTGTTGCGCCCAGCTTGGGACAGGAACAGAGTCAGAGCACGTAGCTGTACATAAGCTGCTGTGAGACTTGTACTTAGCGTCACTATACTTGTACTTGTATGTTTCATGATAAAGTCAGATTTCCCCACACCAAAAAAACAGTTTATTCCTTCGGCTTTGTACTTTTTAACAGTTTGTACTAGTCCAGCTGAGCACGACAAGGTCCTGGCACGATAACAATGCCTACTCAGCCTTTGCTATGGTCGTGCATAAATCTAACATGGTATCAGAGCAGGTTCGTGCTTTCAGCTAGTGCAGTAGCAGCAGCCGCATAGTGTAGAGTTGGTGGGGAAGTTCTCCACCACTACTATACAGGGGAGTGACAGCAGCAAGGTTGACGCATCCGGCTCGTTGTTCAACCTGTACGATGCACAAGCACAAAGGTTCTCATGAGTAACATGGAACCTAATAACCCAAGGGAAGGTTCTCCTCAACGTGACAATGAGTCTGTCTTGCACGGTTTGCGCATGGGTCAGGAGCAAGGACGCCATGTTGCAGATCACGCACAATGCCAAGCAGCACAGGCGCAACGCTTGGCAGAAGAGGCACAGCGGATGGCGCAACAAGAAGCATTGGCGCGTCAAGCTGCAAAACACGACAGAGAGGCATTGAGGCAACAGATTGGAGCCCAAGAGCTCCTTTGACAACAAGAGCAGCTTACTCATGTTGCTCAAACGTCACACACGCAACAGTTGCAGCAGTCACATGTTGCTTTAGTAGCACAGAATGCTCAACTTCAATAACAGCAGCAGATGCTTCAACAGCAGCTGGCTCTGTATGAACAAAAGCCGCAACAACAGATGATGCAACAACAACAACAACAACAACTGCAACGGCAGATGCAATGGCAACAGCATTCACAAGCATCATCAGCACATCTGCCTCAAAGAAGTCCTCCTCCTATCGTGCAACTTGCTACCCATCAACAGGTACAACATGGAGCATCTGCAAATGGAGGAATGCCACAACAGTTTGTGGCACAACCCCAAAACGTGCCATTAGTGCCACGTATGGTAGCATTTCATCACGCTCAACCGGCACCCATGCCACAATCCTTTATGGCCCAACCTGCAGCAGCTACAGAAGGAGTGCCACTCGTTCAGCCACATCCAGCCATACCCATGCAGCAGATCTCAGTGCAAGCCCAAACAACGGCAGAAGCAAGAACACTGTTTATGCGCATGGAAAACACAATGCCCGCAGCTCCAGAATCATTGCAACTGCACAAAATCAAAGTGGACAAACTCGATGGTGAGAAACTCCCGCACTGGGTCCACAATTTTAAGCAATTTGTCCAGATTCACTGCCTATGGGATTTCTACAACGGGCACTATTCACCTCCACCACTCGGATCGCCATCACAAGCAGTGTCTGACTTCACATACTTCACCAAAGCTGCATACATGGTTCCGGACAATCAAGTGAGTCCTCGCATTCAGCAAGCAATCAGGATTTCTGAGAACTTGGCTGAACCTGCCCATCATGCCTGGTCCTACCTGCTATGGACCTACTGTTGAAGATTTGCCCCTCTGCATGCCCAAGTGCGGCGCCGGTAGGCGCCGACGAGCCGCCAGAGAGAGGAAAATCCTCGTCGACGGATCTGGAGACTTGAGGATTGCTCCGATCCTAAAATGAAGGATTGCCGCTGAAAGTTGACAAGTTGCTGAATCCGGTGGAAGTTGTTTCACCGGTATCGAACTAGTAACGAGGGAGATATGGGCTTCCAAAGTTGGGGTGTGCGCGGCGGTTCTGGGAGCCGGCCGCAGTTCGACTTCCGGTGAATAATTGACCGGAGCGAGTAACAAAATGCCATCTGGGGATTTTGCTCCGGAAGGACTGCCGAGGCGTCCGGTGGATGATCCGCCGGATTTCAGGAGTGCAGTTTGTTACAAAGGGACTTAGCCAAAATCCTGGCTCGGAGTCCGAAACTCAGTAGTACAATTTGTTACTCGGGGACTTGGTCAAAATTCCGACTGGAAGTCCGCGAACAGGTTTCGACCCACATCCATCCCCATCACCAAACTCGATGATTAACTCATCGAAAAGACCCCAAAGGTGCAAGGGGCGCCGCCACTACGCGTAGGGACATCTGCGCCTCCGGAATGGCGTTTTGATGGGTCCTTGATGTGTGAAGGCGCCTCGGCGGGCGACGTGGTGCGCGCTGCCAAGTGAGCGGCTGGTTTGGGGTGCTGCGCTTTGACTGACGTAGCGGGAGCTACGGTTATCCGAATTGCGCACGGTTTGGAGAGCTCATGACTAGCCCTACAAATGTTGATATCATGTCCATGTTCTAAAACTAATGCAAAATCGCGTTCTTTCCTTCGCAAAAGTGACTGTCTAACAAATGCCTTCAACTCCCAGAAACATAGCGTGAGGTGACCAGAAAGCTCACGCTTAGACTCAGAACCACCCGCACAAAAACATTGCCATGAACACAAAGTAGACCCGTCGGGCCACGTTGGAACTGCCTCCACCCGGAGGCCGTTTAATGACAGAGGGTTATGGGCCCACGGCCCTGGCCGGTCTACACATCGCTCACGGCTTTCGCGGCGGACAGGACTGTCGTCAGGGACGACATCGCCGTCAAGCTCTGAGGTCCCAGAGTTGAAGACTGCGCAAATGGCGCAGAAGGAGACGCAGCCCATCCAGAAGTATGCAGGTGGCCCTGGCTACGGGCTATGGAGGTGGCACTTCGAGTTGCACCTCGCGCATAAGGGGTTGCTGGAGGTCATGAAGGGAACGGAAGTCCTCGACGAAGTGACGGCGACGGAAGCGCAGAAGGAGGCCTTCACAAAGAAGAACATGGAGGCGCTCATGCTGCTGGTGTCCAGGACGGCCGAGTCGCAGTGGGGCTACTTCCAGGGCTGCAAGCTGGCAGCCGAAGCTTGGTAAAAACTCTGTGCTATCCATCAATCCAAGTCGTTGGCGAACAAAATATTCGCAAGGAAGCGACTCCTGACAGTGAGAATCAAGGAGGGAGATGATGTCATCACCGCCATGCAGCAGATTGAGTCGCTTGCCTTATAGTGCAACGACGTGGGGTGGGAGATCGACACGCAGCTGCAGGCGATGGCCCTCCTCATGGCCCTTCCTAACAGTTGGAGCCCTCTCATTACGGTCTTAGGAGGATGGGCAGAGGACAAGCTCACCTATGGCGCGGTCGCAGAGTACATCCGCAACGAGGC